>JABXJD010000019.1:1957500-2135000 GCA_013375575.1 Percina caprodes | reverse complement strand
GGGGGGCGCTATCTGTAACGTAGGGAAGCAAATTGAATTCTGTAATTGCTGCACTGACTTACTGCTGTCACACAGAAGAAAATGGCACTATTGCTGCTGGAACACTGAGACAGGCGGATTTGTTAACTTTTTATAACAACCATATTTAATGTGCATCGAGGCGTTCCTGCTTGTGCGTGTTTTGCATGACAGAGTGGAAAAGCAAAATAGAATTAATAAATCACCAAAGGACAGATGATGAGATAGCGAGGGAAGGCACAGTGCGGGCTGGAAAAGGTTGCGAGCAGTGACGGAGAGACAACAGAGAGGCGGATAAAAAAGAAATGAGATGGTGAGGAATAGTGAGAGAATGAGATAATCAGACGGACAGAGAGAGGAGAAGGGACCAACAAAGAAAACAGTTCCCTGGTGACACGGCACTATTGATCTTAGCTTGTTGCTTAGAGATTGTCTCTCTGAGATCAGCTTGAATGCTGACACAGCCATCACAATGCATTATGGGGGATCAAAGGGAGGCCAGTGTTGGCCACCATGCAGGAGCTGATGCCTAAGGGGGCAGCGGAAAGGAAAGGAGAGGAGAGGAGAAAGGGAGGCGGAGGTAACACCCTGCTAAATAAGATTTTCAATCACCGCCTGTCATTCACTGTGCCATCTCAATCGTTCACCATCGCAGGAGAGACGAAAGGGGAAGGAGGATTAGAGGTGGAGGAGGGGGAAAAGGCAAGAGTGAAGACATGAGAGGGGGAAAAGAAAGTAGAGCATGAGAGAGGAAGTAAACGAGTGATAGCTAACATGCCAAAAATAAAGAGATAGGAGCGAGTGGTGTGTAAGTGTGTGCGTGTGTGCGTGTGTGTGTGTGTGTGTGTGCGCGAGAAACAGATGGAGGCAATAGGGTGGCGATGAGGTGAGAAACATGGTGGGACTCGGGGAGTGAAACTTGAAAGACAAATTGAGAAAGATGAGGAAAGGCAGGAAGAACTGGATCCAGTAAGGAAAAAGTATATTTATGTGTGTGGCTCCAAAACATTCTTCTTCTTCTTCTTCTTCTACTGCTCATTTCGTGGTTTCTATATTTTGTCCTTTGTGCCTGTCCATCTCTCCAACCACTGTGTGAAATGTCACTGGACAGCCAACATGTGCTGGCTGTACACTGAGAGAAATGTCAAGCATGGTAAAACCGTTGACATGTCACTACGTGTGCATATGTGTGTTATATTAAAGGGGATTCAGACCCGAGTAAACATCGGAGCTGCCAAATGTCTATTCCGAAGCTGTAGGGGAAGCTCTGTAGAGAAACCTGCGAGCAAAAATCTGCATACCCATAACACTTTACAATAACCATTATTAATAAATGGTAAATTGATAGATATGGTTAATTGATCTTTAGTTAATTGTCATTTAACTGTTAGCAAAGAGTCATTAACAAACTGTTAAATTATAATTAATTTTTAAAAAAATTAATACAAAAAATTATACACATTATATCCCTCATCATATATTTATTAACTATTTAACAAGGTATTATAGTCATTTTTTGCAACTTTATAATAACCATCCAGACACTGTTTATAGATGATTTTCAAACCAACTAGTAACCCTTAACAACGTGTCCTTCTATGTAATGTGTATGGATGTTTTAAAAATGGTTTCTTAAAGGCTTATACAGTGTATGAGGGATATAATGCGTGTAACAAATTTTCTGCACTATTAATCATTCGTAAACATTATTAATTATAATTGAATTGTTTAACAGTCAAATGACTGTTTTCTAACTTTTTGTTTTTAAATGACAATTAAATAAAGATTAATTAACAATCAATTTACCATCTATTAATGAGTGTTACCTGTTGCAGAATGCTTGTGAATATCTTGCACATCAATTGGCTGATGGCGCTATTTTATATTTAGGGCTTTGAATATGAGCTATGGAGGAGATATGTGAGATAGATTAACATTAGTTTGTGTTTAACCTTCACATTGACATCCAAATTAGGATTGTATCAGGGTTAAAATGAGCAAAATAGAGAGAGTTACTGTAGATTTTGAGATTTTGTAATCAGTTGGATTTCCTCACAAGTTATATATTATTGTGTTGATGCCGAGTGTTTGCATGTATGTGAGCCTGAGCTTAGCACAGCCATGTGGCCCAGTGTGAGTGTGTTTCATAACATACCCCGAGGTGGTACACTTCACCCAGTCCGTCTCCATCAATATCAGGCTGAATCACATGTTACAAATGTCAAAGTCCTGACCTTGGCATATGAAGTCACGACTCTTCCTCATCATCTGGTCGTGATATTTTGGAAGGTGCGTATGAAGTGGTATTGTTTGGAAGTAAAAAATAAAATCAAATGTATAGTCGGTTGTAGCTCAGAGAAGATTTAAACCAGCGGTGTGGAAAGTTGTGGCATTGAGAGTACAGTTGTTGTGGAGAAACTCAAGTCACTTAACCACTACTTGTTTCAGTGGAGCTGGCCACACTGTTTGTGCTGGGCAGCCCTCAGGAGTGTACCAAATGAATGAAAAAGAGCAAAAAATGCTGGGGAAAAATGTTTACAAGCTTCCCTGGGCTAATAAAGGTTACAATAAAGGCCAACAATGTCCGGCACAGGTCACTGAGCTCAATGTGTGTCATCTGCTTGTTGGATTGTGTCAAAATGGTTTGAAACCAAATCAGTTACAATACATTACATTACATACATTGTTACTGGTAACAACTCGCTGCTTCCGGAACTTTACGCCTCCCAAGACGATTAGGATTGATTTTAAGAAATGCAAACAACCCAGAGCGTTTCTTTCTCCTATTATAAAATATTGTTGTGGTGTACCCAGACATTACTGCACAGTGCTGTGGAGTAATGTCTGGCAATGCGAGTCTACACCTTAAGTGGATAGACATAAAGAATGAGCTGGGAAAGGTCCAACTAGAATGGGTTGTGTCAGACAATAAGAGCATAAAGGAAATGTTTTCACAACGTGTATGTGGACAACGGTTTATTAAAACCAGACAATGGCATTGATAATGCCAATTTCAGTCTGTCAAGCAAACGGTGAACTCTGAATTGATGCTATTTCCTCACGTAGTTTAAATGGTACTGTATGAAGACAGAAACAAGTAATTATGAAGGTTAATTCTTTTCACTGACAAGTCCAATTTTTAGCTAAAAGGATGACATTGGATATTTTTCACAAAGACATTTTGATGTTCTAGCAGTAAAAGGCCCAGGTGTAATTAATAACTGGTGTGCAATTGTCAAGCTCTGGCATTGTGCACACTGGCTCCATAGCGTGGTATGCTTTCCACTTCAATAGAAAAGAGAAATTAATGTAATTTGTTGGACCTGTGCTTCTCTTGATAGGACAAAGTCTATTGTTTGTGTCAAAAAGGTTGCGTCTTTCACAGTAGCATTTTTGACTTGTCATATTAAGAATAGCACAGGTGTTACAGTACTGATATCATAATGGTGCTCTATTCAAGTATCCCAATAAAGGTGCACTGACAACAATGATTGTGTATGTTTCTTGCGTAAACTTGATCAATTTCGTAAAACTACGAAATGCCGTGCCAGTTAAGTGTATATGCATCATTTCATATCGTATTCTGGTTGTTTGGTTGGCAGATATGGGTCATAACAGCAGTCAATTTCTGAATCTTGCAGCAGGCTGTCTTTGGTCGCCAAAGCTCCAAATCCTCCACGGTTTTCTCACGACTCAACTTTATTCTCACACACAGCTAAAACCCTCATAGTGTATAGGGGCCTTAATCCACAACAGTGTGGCAGTGAGCCAGTATGCACAGGACCCTGAAACTGAAGCGGCCAAATGGAATTTAGCCATCGTTAATTATATATTATATTAATTACGTGTGTTTCCTATGGACCACATGTCAATATGTCAAAATGTCTTCTGTGAAAAGGACTTTTTCTACATCTCTTGTTTATATACAGACATATTGTGAACCTACAATTTTAGTTGACTTTAGGTTGTAAAATATATTACAAAAATATATATAATTTCTTTCACAGTGGTAATTTGGGTTTTTAATAGAGCCAAACTGCTGTCGTGGTTTGGGCTTGGGCTAGTCTATATCAACAACGTGTTTTTACAGGATTCTTTGGGTGCTGCCGGAAATTCCGCCGGATGTCCCTCATTTTGGCCGGATATCCGTCACCTTCCGCTTTCTGAGGACTATGGTTAACTGTTCCTCAGATCTCTGCAGGGTAAATCCAGACAGCTAGCTAGACTATCTGTCCAATCTGAGTTGTAGACATGTTCCACCAAAACAAGTTCCTTCCCAAGTCTATTTTGCAGCGGCACCGTGGCTTCGTCTGGTTCTTAGTGCCACCCAAGACCATTAAAAATGCCAACATACCAGAGCATGTTTTTCTCCCATTCTGGAATGCTGTGTGGACTCGCCAGAACCTCCTCTGAAGCGCTGTGTAGGAAGGTCTGGCAATTCCAGACTAGACTTGGACAGAAACTATGCAAGCTCTAATGTGATGATCATTGTATTAAAACAGGACCACTGAGTCACTAGCGCTCAACTAAATCCAACATTTTTACACAATTTGTAAATTTGGAACAATGGTCAGCCATCTGGGGGGGGGCAGTATGTTAGTCCATATTTCCATTAATGCTACGTCCACAAGCTTGGTTTGAGCAGCCAAGTCAATCCATCATCTTCTGGATCCCAAACCCCAACACAACAAGGAACTGCACAAAGCCTTGCCGGTCCTCAACCGGAGCAGAGGTTTAATAAGCAAGAGTAATTGAAAACACCTGTGTGGGTGTTACGAACCTAGTCTCAAGAATGGGGGAGTTATTCATAAAAGTAAGAGCAAACCATCTCAGCACTCTGGATTATTTTTAGTCTGGTGGCCCACATTTCACACTACCTAAGGGATGACAGCGCATGAAGAGAAGGGACGTGTAATTATTTGGAGGTGGCTAGACCATTACATCCTCCCTTTTTCTCTTTGTCTCTGTCTCCTTCCCGTCTTTCTCCAAGGGGGACAGGCAGAGGATCCAGCTGCCAGAGTATGACAGATTCCACAAATCACTGCCTTGGGGTAGCAGAAAGTGAGGTAGAGGTAGGCTGAGAAACCGATGAGCAACAGAGAGGTGTATGGACATATTGCTTAAAAATACGGGAGGGTAATTTAAAAAGTGAAAAATGGAATTGGGAGCGTATAAAAACAGTTGGAATAATAGTTATGTATGATGTTTTTTTGACTTTCTAAAGTGATTGGTTGACAATTTGATTTTGGAAACATGCGTAAAAAGAGGGCAGATTGCTTCTCTGCAAGAAGACACCGCTGCTAGATGGAGTGATGAAGTATTCTGCTACTTTCTCACTCTCATGTCATCCGTTTCTCTTTTGAAGCCATCTGCTCCCTCTGTTTCTCTTCATGAGGCGTTTTTCTCTCTCTCTCTCTCTTTATCTCTCTGTCTCCATCATCCCATCACACCTCTATCCCAGGAAGTATTACGGTCTCTCTCTCTCGCTCTCTCTCTCTCCTTACCCCTTTCCATCATTTCCTCCCACTACTTCCTCCATCTTTCTTCCCTTTGATCCTCCCCCTCTGCATGGAATATAGCAGCACATTAGCAGTCTGTGCAGGACCCACCCCCAACTCTACAATCTAACCCTCCCAAGTGGCCTTTGCAGCACTGACCCAGTCCACCATGTTAATTTGGAATCGGTCAGAACATAACAAGATGGAAGCACCAATAGGAAGGTTGGGAGGGGGTGTGGTTGGGGATTGTTTGGATTGGAGGTGATTTGAAGGTCAAACGCAGGCATGCACGTGCACGCACACACACGCGCGCACACACCCACACACACACAGCGTCTGTCTGAGACTGTGGAACATCAATCACTGTTAGACATGGTGGGTGGGCACACCAGCAAGAGATTCACGCTTTAGGAAACATGGAGAGGAGCTGGCTCCTGATCCGACAAGACAAAGGGACAACACAAAGGTGTATGTGTGTGTGTGAGAGAGAGAGAGAGAGAGTGTGAGTGAGACCATACACAAGTATGTGGGATCTAGTACACGTGCGTGTTTTTGTACGTAGTCCTCACAGGCAGGCCACGTGACTGAGGTGTTTGTGTGTGTTTCTACTGAAGAATGTGGCAGTGGAGTAAAACCGGCCACATTAAAAGGAGCTCATTGAAGTGCACAGCATCTCTCACATCTCTCATCTCTTTTTCTGTCCTGAGGTGTTGGTTTCAGCATATTATAAATATTATTCATGAGATGTTCTTATTTTACATTTGTCTTCTTTTTGCACTTCCTGACTTCTAATTTGCCCCCTTAATCACATAAAAATCCTTGGGACAGTTATTATGAACCTTGATTGATTGATTGATTGATTGATTGATTGATTGATTGATTGATTGATTGATTGATTGATTCTTTATTGTCCTTTTCCAAGGAAATTTGTTTCCACAAATTTGGTGGCCCAAATATATATTTTAAATTCCCATGAAATGAAGATTCCAAATAAAGCAAATACAACACTGTGCATTTTTAGGGAAATGTTTAGAAACTTTTTTAGAAATGTATTTTATTTAGTGAAGCAGCACTTGATTGGTGAAGACAGAACTTAATACTTTGGGTGAAAAGACAGGATTAACACGTTGAAAATATCAAGATCCAAGTGGGTTGATTGACTGTTATATTACCATCATTAATATTAATCTGATAATCTGATTCTTTACTTGCTGTTGTAAGCTTTTTATTTGTTTAACGGCTGCACTTTGGCTTCAAATGTATCTTTTTGATAACAGTCACTCTAAGAGTGACTGTTTTCTAATAGAGACAGCAAACGCAGCTTCTGTGTGCCATTATTCACCCTCAGTTCAATCCATGTCACAATCTACTGATAAAAATGCCTAAGAAAGACATCTTTGAAAAACGTTTTTAGGCTTAAAGCATTAGATATTACAGAATTGTATTAATCCATCTTTGGGTGTTTGAGTATCTGGATCGCGCCAAGGTCTGAAACATGCACTTCCAAGGGTAAATACAGGAATGACATATGCAGGGTAAATGCTGGCTCTACCTGCTTCTGTGGAGGATTTCAAAAGCTATTCACATGATTTAGCAGTACACAAAGGGATGAAAATGTGCCTTTTCTTTTGTTACCTACATGGGTGTTATTCTAAGAGGCTGTATGAGCTTCTCTCTCCGCCATAAGTTTGCAGTTAATATTCTTGATCAGTCGTCTCTTGCCAAGTGTTGTAATGGGAGCCATTGAGTGAACAGCAGCGCCGGCTGGCTTCTGGGTTTTTATGGTGCTGCATGAAGTCAGTGAACTGAGCGATTCCACAACCTAATGCCACTGCCTGGAGAATATGGATGAGATCATTCCCACTCTCTCGCACACACAGACAGTGCACATAAAAAGACTCAACCACGTAAACAAAAGGGCTCAGGCGCACCTGTGTAGAAATGTGTACGTTCTCTGGGAGGAAAGAGTTTTGTATCTACACTAGGGCTGCTCCAATTTGTCGAAATTGCAATATTGACTAGTGCTGCAGAGACGTCCTGGTCCCTAAATTGTAACCTACAGACTAAAGACAAAATCTTTGTTTGGTACAGACCCTGACCAAAAATCACACTATATCACACGCTTTTTTTTCTTCTTTTTATATTTTTCAATGAAGATGAGAATAATGATCAATCCCTCCAATATCATGATTCATATTGCAGTTGCAATATCAGTCAAAAATAATCGCAATTAGATATTTTCCTCTCATGGAAATGCACACACATACACACACACAGGGGAATTAACATTATAAGGTTTGTGCCTCTGTGGTTAGATACAGTAGCAAAGCCTATCGCCTCTACCATCACATTACAGGCCTGCCACTATTGCTCAGGGAGCACTGGCACAGCGCCAAGCTGAAGGGAGGCAGCGACATCAAGCATGACACAAATACACACTCAAATATGCTCACACACTTGTGTATACTTACATTTATATATAAATGCGTTCAGCTGCAAACTGGGACTTTCTTGTGCCTACAAAACACACACACAAGTGTATGACAAGTGCATGAAATATAAAGGTAGTTGCACTTCCCACAGGGTTACATGTTAGCTGTAGGGAATGGACTTTCAGTTTAGGGCTGAAGCTGGCTTTTATTGTTATTATTACAGTTTTTTTTTATTGCTAAAGGACAGTGGGCACAACTGGAGCTGCAAGTGCAAAACTCTAACCATTTTTGGTATTTTTGCAATGTGTTAGCATGATTGGAGAGATGGCTGAGCGTATAAACCTACCCACAACCGCACATACACACTGTATTGGTGTATCACTGTCATCAACCATTATACATCAAATAACACCACAACTTTGGCCCACTTCAGAGGTCAAAACTATTAAAGTGTCACTGAGGCTGCTCTTGTGTAATGATAGGCTTGTAGTATCAACACACACACTCACGTAAATACACACTGTTCTCTCCTCAAAAACTGTTGTCAGCTATTTTTCTTTTCTTTTTTTCATTTTATTCTCTACATTCTCTCTCTCTCCCACTCTCCCTCTCTCTGGTCTGTATTCTAACTTTTTCCAGTACACTTCTTAAAGGTCCCATGGCATGAAAATGTTACTTTATGAGGCTTTTTAACATCAATATGCGCTCCCCCAGCCTGCCTTTGGTCCCCCAGTGACTAGAAATGGCAATGGGTGTAAGCCCTGGGTATCCTGCTCTGCCTTTGAGAAAATGAAAGCTCAGATGGGCCGATCTGGAATCTTGCTCCTTATGCGGTCATAAGGGGAAAGGTTACCTCCCCTTCCTCTGCTTTGCCCGCCCCGAGAATTTGGCCCACCCATGAGAGAGAGACATCCTGGCTTCCAAAAGCTACAGACTCAGAAATGGCCCACACTAAGGTAAGCGCATTGTGGGACCGGCTCTAGTGGCTGTACGTTTGGGAAAGAGACTTCAGATATGGTATTAGGGGACCACTAAGGTCTATATAAAAATATCCAAAGAGCACCATGTCATGGGACCTTTAAGACACTTCATCATATCTCTTACTTTCTGTGCGTTCTCTCTCTTCTCCATTGCTTGCGCCCTCCCTTTCTTCCGCATCTCTCCTCTTTTCATCCTTTATTGCATTCCTTTGGCTGCATCAAAGGTCTATTCAGTAATATTTCATAGAGAAACTAATATGCATACCTCCTGCCCTTTCTTCCTGTCTGAATGCATACATAAATAATTAAGTTCATGCTTGATGCCCTCCTTTCACACACCATTGTAATGATGTGTGTGTGTGTGTGTGTGTGTGTGTGTGTGTGTGTGTGTGTGTGTGTGTGTTTTCACTAACCTTGGCCATGTGCGTCTGCGATTCAGCCCTCATTTACAAGTAATAGATGATTGCTGGTTTTACACACACTCTCCAGCACATTGAAATATCCAGATTTCACATTTTCTGTTTCTCCCTGCTGAACAAAGTCTCAGCATAATGACACACTACTTTTTTTATTATTCTCACCTGCTTAATATTTCATTTTTAAGCGCACCAGTCACATCTCATGTTGCTGTTAACAGTGTTGCTTCATTCTAATGAAACAGGCTCAGCCATTTTTATATTTAAATATATTTTATGAGCTGTCCAAGACATATGTATATTATCTCTTGGATAGCTCATAAAACACTGATAATTACATGGCCAGAAACATGTAAGAAATTAGGTTTAAAGGACAATATGTCTTAATTAAGTTTTTTTTCCTCAAATCTTTTATGGGTACAATATTAGCCCCGGGTCACAACTTGAATGGGTTTATGGATGATTGGGGAATGAAGTATAAATATTTCATGGTCATGTTTTATTCTTCCATACAAAAGATCAAAGAACCATAAATACTAAAGATGCTGGGCTGTCTTAAAATAGCAAAGACACTTGTGTTGCGCCTTGCGCTGCGCCGGGTGCAAGATAGGGCCCTAGACCTGCATGCTGGGGTTCAATCACCTGAACAATGAGGCAACTGCTGAATAGGCCCTACACATATGGTTTTGAAGCATAAAATAAACATTAAAACAAGAATTCAAAATAACATATCTGAACAATTCATCTAAGGGTCATTCCCAAAGAGCACTTAACAGGAAAAGCAACAAATGTAAGTATATATAGAGTTTAAGTGTATATTTTGTTCCAGTGTGTGGATGTAGAGCAGAGCAGACTAAAACACCCTCAAACAAGATGGTGTAAAAGGCTTAAGTCTCTACTCAGGAGAAAATAATTATAATAATTTGAAGGAAAAAAAGTGAAAGAAACAGGTTTTATTAAGGCTTCTGAACTTAAAACCATGTATAAACCAGTGATGAGCTGCTGTGCGAGTTACAGTAACGCTCATGCTGTGCAGCAGTAATGCAGCAATTATATAATGATAGCAACGTTTCTGAAAGGTAAATCCATGCTGAAAGAATGTCAAGCGTGACTTTAAATGCTCTGGCCCTCTTGCAGGAAGCCTTTGACTTTCGGGGATTTGTGAGTGTGAAGTGAAGCCCCAGGTGCTTCTTGACCTCTGTAATGAAAGGACATGTTTAACACTCAAATGATCTAAATAATTCACTAGTTCTCCAAGCACAGTAGTAAACAGTGTACCCGTATGCCGTGACAAACACATATGTACTTACACAAACAAAAACACACACTAACACAGATCTACCAGATTAGTTATTATTAATTCATTAGTTTCTGCAGGTAGAGCAAATAGGTAGCCTACAAGACTGAGATTTAAAAATGTATATGACTGGAACTACCTTTAAGAAAATGGAATGGTAAAAAGAGAGAAGGCTGTAAGAGAAGGGTTTCTCACATTCTTCAAAAACCCCACTTATTTAGGGATTACTTAGGGATAGTCAATGACTGAATGTTTGGTCTTGAAGATTTTTCAATACGTTCCAAAGATGTTTCATCAATTCCACTGAGAGTTGTGCACATTTTAATCTGTTCACGCAATCGGCGCACTGACGCAGTTACTTACAAAGAGAATGCAAAGACACAAATAGTGGGGACTGTTTGGTTCAAAGACTTGAGTGGAAAAAGTTACTCGCGGACACAAACTAGGTTTTCTTTGGCCAAGGGGAATAAAGCTGAAAAGCATTCAGCAGTCTTTCAACGCTTTCATTCCCTGCTCAGCCGTTTTATTAAGTGGGTGTGCACAGAAAATTGATTTACATAATGGGTGTAGTATAAAGTGGTTTAACATAAATGTCGGCTAAACATCATTGTTTTACATAAAAGTGAGTTAGTACATCATATTATTTGCTATTCTATTGGTTAGAAGGAAACGGGTGTATTAAACAAGTTTAGGGTTAACACAGTTCAATAAAGAGCAATAACTCATTCTTCACGCAGTCACAGCTGCAAATTAATCTTATCTTACCCTGGTGGCCAGACACAGGACTGTCTTCTTCATTTCTCAAGGTTTCAAAATATTCACATGATAACAATAATATTTGTTCAGTTTTCATACAATAGAACTCTGTTCAGTCTCCACAGGGACTTTGCTTGTTTGCCATTTGCGCCCGGTCAATACAAACTATATTTAAAAAGACAGGTATTTTAAAAGTAGTTTCTTTATCATCTCGCGGACGGACTTGACAAAGCATGAATCCCGACTTTTTACAAATCGGCATCATGAGGTTATTTTGGCATATTTTTGATCAGTTTATTGCATTTAAATCACAACTAAATCTGTACCTTAAGAAGCGCTGATCACTGCAACTGAAATGGGCTGAAAGTAATGTTGGACCTAAATGTAGCTGTCATAAATAACCAGGCTAAACAAGGTCATACATGTCATTTATCGCTGTCACAAATTGTCATTTAAAGGCACCTGAGAGTTTCTGATTGTTTCATCTGCCATCAATTAGCCAAGAGATACAAATGACTTTCATTTGACCTCTAGCGTACACAAAACCGTGATCAAGAGTCTGAAGCAATTGATGTGAAATGTTTTCATGAAAGATTAATTCAGGCAAATTAGCTTAATGTATGAGACCCAAATTGAGTACTGTTGTATAACGAGGATTTCTTCACCTCTCCAAATGTCTGCAGCTGTTAGAGGGAGCAGGAGATGATTATGCACACACACACACACACACACACACACACACACACACACACAGTAGATTTGAACAGGTCACAAGATTGCTGAAATATACAGACACATGAAAAGAGAAACAATAACACACAGAAACGTGTCTGTGGGTTAGCGAGTGAGTTTTTGATGACTGTGCATTACAATTACCTCTTTTGAATAATTGAATCTTCAGAAGTCAGTAGCGGTGGCCAGGACTTTGCTTTGCTGTTCCTTGAAGAACAATTAGAGAGAGAGAGAGCGAGAGAGAATGAGTCATGGTGACTTTGAGGGGACCCAGTGGGAATTCAGATGCCTGTTAAGAGTTAAAGAAGCTCTTTGTAGATAATAAAAATAAATAATAGAACAAAGAGATTTATTCACACTGTTTGCTTCGCTGTTACATAACACATACATGCAGGCACAAAAGAATGCAAACACCCTCATGCATGCATACTCTGACAAGTACTCATTATCACACACACAGACACACGTTGTGAATGCAGCTTGTGTGTATGTGTGTGTGTGTGTGTGTGTGTGTGTATATGTATATTAAACAACTTCATATTCTCCTGTATGTGCCTGTTGCTGCACTTTTTTTTAAAGTTATGCCTGACAGTTTACCCAGCCAAGCCAGAATGGATATATGAAATTTAGATCAACAAGGCGGATCTAGTCTGTTCTAAAGAAAGGAGGAAAAGACAGAGGCAAGAAAATGAAGTGCTATGGGAGGGAACAAAGGATTCAGAGAACGACCATTAAATCAGATTAGGATTATAGAGAGGGTAGATTACAATGGAATAAATCTTCTCTCCATGTTTTGTGTTGCTATTTACCGTCAAAACTGTCCAGTAAAGTCAAAGCAATGATGGGTTAGATGTAGTGTGATATTATGGCGCTGTCCATGGTGCTGAAAAGAAACAGTTGAGATCTCAGTGGGCCACTTGATGGTATTGTCTGCGGTGCTGAAAACAGATGCTCTACATTCAGAAAAATATGTCAGTCCTCTTTGTCTCTGTTGTTTCTTTCTCCCATCTGTTCATCTCTCACTCCCTCTCCCCTGTCATTCCCCTTCATCAGCTTTTATTCCTATCTTTCACTCCCATTTATTACATGAACTACAGTCATCTTGTTAAAGACTATTTGTTTGGGGCTTTTACCTCCATTGTGTAGAGACAGTGGATAGACATGAAAGGGGGAGAGAGATGGGGGAGGACACGCAGCAAAGGGCAGCAGGTCTGGCCCTAACCCGCTGCAGGACCCAGCCAACATGGGTCAAACGCTCCCACCGGGCAAGCTAATGGCCGCACTAGTCATCTTTTGAACTTATCTAACTTTATTCCTTCTTGCACAGTAATACATTTAGTTAAAGCTGCACTAATCAATATGTTCATATCATCAATGGTTCAAATGACAATTATATTTAACTCTTTGTATTTTACAGCTGTACAGTTTCACTCAGCTCAGTGGAGAATTTTGGCTTGTTTTTTTGGTTCAGTCTCACCGCTCTTATTAATCCACGTTGTCCAGCCACAGCGGGCAGCTGTTTTAAAGAACACTCAGATAAACCCACTGTACACTGCAAGGCCAGCACAAGACAGCTAACATACAAAGTCAGTGACTAGATGATGAACACAGTGGAGCATTTAGCTGCTACAGAGCCAGATATTTACCTCAGCAGCTGGTGGGGATCAAAACAGAGCTACAAGAGTTAACATTGGGCTTACATCCATCAGGTGCCCAGAAATATGACTCCAAATAACTGCTAATAGTGATACATGTCTGCTGGATGTTTTAATAGGGAACTTGGTATCATTTCATATCTCAGCTATGCACAGAGCCGCTGTTAAATAGTCATGCGAGAGAAAACTCAGATGGGACAGACAGTCTAGCTAGTTGTCTCAATTTACCCTGCAGAGATCTGAGGAACAGTCACCAATAGTCCTCATGAATCCACCAGAGTTCAAAATTCCAACACAAAGAAAGCGCAAGGAAACAGAAAATATATGCATCTGGCGGAAGTTCCTGCGGCACCGGGGCAATTCCAGAAGTGAAACTGCAAGGATGTGGACTAAATGTAACGTAACTCACTTTTTCAAATTAACCGAGTTTACAGACCTTATTCAGTGACGCAATAATGTTGGTGAAGTCTGGTCTAACTGCATGTCAATCACTGATCATTCTCCCTTGTGGAGGGAGGGGCTTAGGAGACCGTTTTGAGCTTTAGCAGAAGGTGGGGAGGGGGACTGAGAAGTTGTTGATGTTAAAAATCTTTGGCCAAGTCCTGGATCTTCAAAATCCTACCTACAGCACCTTTAAGCCAGTCCCTGTGTGTGTATGTGTGTGTGTAGGTGTATAGCTGTCCGCTGAATTTCGGAAAGTGCTGACCACACAGACGGTCAAAGTTCAATGCATCAAATGTGTGGGCTGAAGGCAGAAAATAATGGTGTTATCCTGGGATGAGCCCTTGTTTACCCTGCAAATGAAGTGTGCGAGAGGGAAGAAGAATAAGGGAGGGATGACAGAGAGACTTCCTCATTGGAATCAATGAACTGAAATGACTCCATTTAACACACGCAGACAAGAGCGAGACTAAAGAAAGGAAGTAGGCGAGAAGCATGGAATAAGTGGGCAGGCAATGGATGCAACATCTCCTAGTCATTTCATCACTCTCATTATGTGCCAATTTTCAATACAATAAAAACTCCTGCGTCTTAGGCGGTTTCTGAGAAATGCAGTACAAGCACACCACGGATTCAATAACAACACTTTTCATGCTCATCTGCACGTCTATCCACTATAATAAAAGTTGAGGTAGAGGATTTAAAAAAATTAAAGGTGGATGGGTACTCCCAACACATTGCTTCATTGTTAAGACAACAGATGGCCTGCCCAGCACACACTGAGAATAAAAGAGTAAGATAAGAACTGTTACAGGAAGAAGCAGGCAAGTGAGAAAGGAAGGAGGATAGAGAGAGGGGAAGAGGAAATGACAGTTACATGAGCAGGAAGAGGCATATGACAGGACATGTAACAGAGAAAAACTAGGTGATACATAGAGAGGGAGTGGGAAAAAAGACACATGAAGAGACAACGGGAGGACAAGAAAAGAGCTCAGCTAAGCAGCATCTGCTCATACTCTATAGATGTGTTGAGTGCGTGATTTAGAGGGACTTTAGCACGATATACCCACAACACTTCAAACAAATGTTTGCGTGTATTTTTTTTTCTAGCACACTGAGAAAGAAATTAATGAGGGAGGCCCATATGTCACACACATGCCACTCACTGAAAGCGTTAACATGCAAAGCAGTTATCTAACATATTCCTGGTTAAGGTTTCATTTTCTTTACATTTTGTAGCATCTTGATGATAAAACAGTGACAAATAAAACCATTACATGTTATAAAACTCTGTAAAAAAGCAGTTACAAGAAACCGGTCCAAGACTGAAACCCAATGGTTTGAAAGAGATTTTCACAATGGAAACTTACTAGTTAAGAGTTAGGAAAATGTTTTCATTGACAAATATATATATATATATATATATATATATATATATATATATATATATATATATATATATATATAGTTGCTAAGCTGGCTGAGGAATGGACATACATGCGTATTTGGCGCAGTTACAGCTTTTAAAGAATTTTGCTGTAGATTGATGCTGCCCAAAGCCCAAAATAACAGACATCATTTTCCAAAATACTATGTGTTAACAATGGAAAGTGGAATTATTTACGGTGTGCAATCATGCAGCCATCTGCAATGAGCAAAGTTGTTCAGGAATAGCATGTCATGTACATGTTGAGCTACCAGAGCAAATTACATTATTTAAAGGGATAGTTTAGCCTTTTAGCCAAGAGAGTTAGACTACAAGATCAATATCACTTTTATGACTGTACGCTAAATAGGAACTTAATAATCTTTAATCTTAAATAAGCATAAAAAAAAAATATTAAGAAATGTTTCAGCACATAACTCCCTGTAAAATCACAAATAGTCATTTTTTACACTTACAGTTTGTGTACAACATAAATAAACTGATTGATTCTTAGATTTTTTTTTTACATACTCATGTAGAAAATGTATTATCCTTAGTACAATCAAAAGACCATTTTCCAACATGTTTTATGAAGTCAAGTCCTCATTCATGGCCTCCTCTAACCTGTCCTGCCCTCTCAGTCCTTTCTCATACACTTGAAATGCAATAATGTGACATATACGCCACTTGGTTGTTCATCCAGTGTGCCCAAAGGTCCAGCAGTGCACACATTTTTGCCTGAATGGCTATCAGGACTCAAACTCCTTCCCTGCTAGTTTTTGTGCACAATGCATTAAACACGGGAGTCTATGCTACCCATGTCACTCTCTCTTCTTTGCATCTATTTTCCCCTCTTCTTCTTTGCATCCATTTCGCTGTGTGTGTGTGACAGTAGTCATGTCAGAGTAAGGATGGCTGAAGCTCTTGCAGCAGTCTGCCTCTTTGATGTTGAGCCCTGCTGAATTAGGCCATCACCCAGCGGTGCTCTGCTGCTGCCTGCCTGCACACACACGTACAGACACACAGTAATCTTGCGAGAGCACACATACAAACAAAAACAAATGCATGCTGGTCGGAAAGCATGGACATGCAAAACCAAGTATACATGCTGCTGCTGCTGCTCACGCAGAAATAGTAGACATACAAGGTGTGCAGGTCTCACAATACCTAAATAAAAAAATAAAACATTCCCTATTCTCACAAAAATTGTGTGAATTAATTCCATATACAATAAGTCCTCATTTCCTTCTCTGCTTCTCTTTAATAAACATAAATTTGAATTCTTATGCGCATTTCTCCTCTGAGGCCTCTGTACTATAGTACATCAAAGAAAGTGCGCACACACACACACACACACACACACACACACACTCACTCACAAAAGCACACACACACACACACTCACTCACAAAAGCACACACACAGAGAAAATGTAGGACATTCAGAGAGAATTTATTCAAGAATACAAAATACAGAGAAGAATGTATTCCCTTTCAATCTGCTCACTCTCTCTCTTTCTTGCTCTTACAATATGATTGCATAAATAGTAGCAAAGTGACTTAGGTGGGATCCCTCCGGAATTACACTTAAAAACAGGCTGATGACCTGACATCTCATAAAATGATCATGATATCTTCAAATGAAAATATATAATATAGAAATTCTATTCACTTGCAAAAAGATGACACTTTGCTATCCCAGCTCTGCAGTTACCCTCAGCTCTATGGAGCTTCTTAGCTTCTTTCAGCTCATTTACATTTGCAGGCCCATTACTTAACTGTTTTGGTTCACCCACTTAGTGGTGTCATTAGTGTAGTTTCTGGCAGCAGCAGACAGACACAGTTAGTAACTAGCTGGTAAACAAATAACAAAGCATTTAGCAGCTTCAAAGCCAGATATTTGCCTGAGGCGCTGGTGGAGACCAAAAACGGTGCTAAAGAAGAGAATTGGATTTATATTCATCAAGTGGGGAAAAAAACATGACTCCAAATGAATGCCACTGTTTGCAAACAACTTAGCCATAAAAACTTAATAAGTAAAATACTATGTATATACTGTGTATATATATATATATATATATATATATATATATATATATATATATATATATATATATATATATATATATATATACAGTATGTTGTGTTTGCTGCTAATTTTGCTACACCCAAGTTGCCAAAAATCAATGAATGCAGATTTTGTTAAAAAGCAGGGTTTTTTTTTCCAAAATTGAACGATAACATTAACCCAAAAATGATTATATTTCCCTAATTTTTTATTTTAACTTGTGACAGTTATGTATAATAGTATTTCTGTGTGTGATACTTGTTGTGTTTTGTGTGTGAGAGGAATAATGTTTTGTGTTAAAACAATGAGTGGATTCTTTTTTTCCAGACCTAATGGGCACACCAGTTTTTCTAAACTCTCATGCCCTTTTTTTTATCTTTAATGGAGAAATGTCCTACTCACTTTTCACTCTTAGCCATGTCCATATAATTTTTACACTTTTAAAATAGAGGAACTGGATAGCAGTTTCCATCTTTACAAAACTAACAAATGACCCACACCAGCTCTTCCATAGCCAATTTTACTTATCCCACCCCATGTCCTATTAGCATGTTATTTAGTAGCATCTCTCTCTCTCTCTCTCTCTCTCTCTCTCTCTGGTGGTCAGGAACAGCCCTGTGGTCAAACTGGAGACCGGCCAGGGATCTTTCCATCAATTAGTTGATTTGTTTTCCCCCTGTCTATCTCTGCATTCAACTCTCTCTATCTTTCTGTTCCTCACTCCATATCTCTCTCTCTCTCTCTCTCTCTCTCTCTCTCTCTCTCTGTCCGTCTCATTATTTCCACAGTTGTTGGCTCACTAGAAGAACGCTTGAGATGAATGTAGGACACTTAAAGAGCAAACACTATACTATACTTTTGTATTAAGTCATCACTCAAAATATCCTTTATAAGGCTTAAATGGTGTATTGTTTTTATTTGTGTTTATTTGATTGATGGTGGTGCACCTATAAGGGGCTGTCCTTGACATTAAGCACATTAATAATAGCATAATAAGCAGTAAACAAATATTTTCTATGTAATGATATAGTGGATTAATGGCATCCTGAGCAGAGAATGAAGCCACATTTCCTCTGTGTCTGAATCAGAGGTTCTCTGGTCTTTGTTTTAGTAGCAATCCCATCTCTTTTTTTTTTTTTTTTTTTTTTTTAGTATTTCGAGCACAGCCCTTTTAAATTTCTATTTGTGTAGTGTTGGTAGATGAATGAGTTAGAGGAGTGGCTCCAGCAGTTCACATAAGACAATAACAACCCACCTTTTATACACACACACACACCTACACAGCCACACACGCATGACATTCCAACGCATAGTTGTGCCTCCCTGCATTCAGCGCCACGCACAGCTTGTCATCACTGCATATCAATTACACAGTGAAGATCTATTTCTAATTCAATCACTCAGCGCTAGTGTTGCATCCCTCGCTCTCTGGGTTTCTCTCCTGTCACTCTCTCTCTGCCTTGCAGTCCTATTTCCCCGTTGCTTCATTCCCACTGATGCGTCTCAGTCATCATGGGGCTGGTGGACGCGGGTGTCAAGTTTGTGTTTCTTTAATGTGTGTGTGTGTGTGTGTGTGTGTGTGTGTGTGTGTGTGTGTGTGTGTGTGTGTGTGTGTGTGTGTGTGTGTGTGTGTGTTTCTATTCCTGTGGGAAACAGTTGACATTTTAGACTTGGACTGTAGCCATTTTTGTAGCCACAGTTGGCCAATGTAAGTTCAACATTCACTGTCCTCTTACCTCATTTTTGGCCTCCACCAACTCCTGATGCAAACACTGAGCTACTACAGCTACTAAATAATCCAGTATGTTCATCAGCTAGTTACCAACTTTGTCTGTCTGTTGTATGGTGCCCAGCAGGTGTCATACACTGGGGTTTCAGAGTTTTTTGCTCATACAAAAGGTTGATGAGAGCAGTGAGACTGAACATAAAGAGTAAAGTTTTAAAAATAAAACGATGAGCTGAAAGGCAGCAAAAAAGCTCCTTAGCTGATGTGAACTTCAAAGTCGGGTGATAATTATCTGTGAATTCATCACTGCAATCAACACCTTTCACATTACACATTGTAATTTAAAACATTTTTAACATGGATTTTGCTGCTTTAAGCACCATTTTGAAAAGAAAAAAACACGGCACCCTCCTCCTGTAAAACTGGAGCTGGGTGCAGTCGTTTGCTTTGATCATTGTTGAGAGCAAACGACTTTTTGCACCCAGCTTCCTCAGTATCGCTCATAAAATTGTCATTACATTACAAGTCCCATATACAAACACAAGGGGTTTGTTTGCATGATCAATAGCAGAATTACTAGATGTACCATGATATTAACAGATGATCAAATCCGGAGCCATAATGTAGTAAAGCATACAAATAAAAGCATAAATCACTTGAAAAAAAAAAGAAATCAGCCAGAGAATTGGTCACTTATAGCATATTGTTCCATGTCTATGATGTAAAAAGGCTCTGCTTTAAAGGAAACGCTCAAAGAATGTGAGCAATGTAAGTGAACATAAATATGAATTAAATCAATAACATAGAAATATATGACACTAATATTAAGGATGAGTCAATTTAAGACATGATGTACTACCTCACACTTCTTGTTTTGTGCAATAATGTAATAGTGCAAGGTTTTTACAAAATCGAACTCTGAGACTCCTAATGTCAAAGTTTCTCACAAAGAATGTCAGGAGACATATGCGCAATGTGTTTTGTATTATAGGTTTGTACATGTGTGTATTAAGTCTCAATCTACTCAATCTACACATCTAAAGGCTTTATAAATGTATTTTAGGCAAAACAATTGTGTATGTATGAGTAAACAGAAGGTAGGCTAGTGGCTGGTGTGTGCGCATGTCAGCCTGCCCCCGCATTTGGCAACTGCCGAGTGTTAATTTCCGACTTTGCACACGCGGTAGAATGTTTTTAAGGAGAAAGTAGGCCTATCAACAGAAATAAATTATCGAAATTATTGTCATGGGAAAAATATGTCAATTACCTCTTCAGAATTTTAAAGTTGATACATTTTCGATTAATTGTCATTTTACTTTTATTAGGACAATTAATCCAAAATGCGGGGGGCGCGACACACACACACACACACACACACACACACACACACACACACACACACACACAAACACTGGGGCACATACCAGACACCAACCACTACCTTCTGTTTACTGATAGCTAGCGTTTAACTCAGGCTAATTAATTAGCTAGTACGTGGCGATTTTTGGCAAAATAAAGCACAGGAAACGGTTTCTCAGGTCACCCGTCCTGGAGGCTCTGACACTTTTTCCGGACTTGCTCGTACCGGTGTTGATGTTTTGTGCATTGCAAACCGCTAGCAAGGCTGACACAAGTCCACAGTGGCAGGTGTCATGTATATCTGAGCCTGTCTCCAGTGCCTTCTGCCTGGTATCTGCTGTATGTATACTCCCGGACGGGCCGGTCCTCATCAGTAGAGTTTCATGTGTCACGTAGCTCTCCACAAGCAGGAAAAAGAGGAGCTTTAAATGCATTTTGCTCGTTCAAAGTTAGGAATAGAGTCTATAGCCTAGTTACATTTTCGTCATGCAAAATACGTTGTCTGTCCTCAAATCACAAAAAGATTAAATTATCGTTAATTTATTGTAACCGGGTAAAATGTGCAATTAATCGTGATTTTAGGTAATAACGTGCAGCCCTAGTATGTAATGAGGGCTGATGAAAAAGCAAAATGGTTATCCAGCCTCAGCTAATCATTACATCAATTCTCCCAAAAGAGTTTAAGTACCTTCGTCCGTCACATTAGGGATAATGTGTGTACAATCGAATGAGTCTGAATGTCATCTTAATCAGTCCTAAAAGGCTACGATGTACCAGAGTCACACACAACTTTTAATTGTGTGGTATTGGTACTCCTCCTTGAGAATATTTTCACAACACTAGTTGATGGAAACACACAGTATACTCATTTGTATTTCCTTTGACTGACACTTCAGAAATGTATTGTTTTATGTGCACAACATTTAAATAGAAACATTCTCTCTGGCAGATCATAACCATTTGAACAACGCAGCCTTGTCTCCCCTGGGTCCAGCCATGGCCTTGTCTCACCCTCACAACAACCTGGGAATAGGCTTCAACAAGTACACCTCGCTCAAGGCCGTGGGTGAGTAGGATTACACACACACACACACACAAACACACACACGTACATACATATATATGGACCACATGGAGACACACCCCTTCATGCCACATCTATTCAGGTTTGCATAGCACTTACTACATAACAAGATGGAAACAGAGCACAGGCTTAATGTATAGAGGTCAGCAGTCGTGTCGCCAGACCTCAGTCTTAAGGGGGCATATGAAATACATGGGAGGGCACAATTATTATTAGCCTACAGTACGTATATTTATAATAATCGTATACTCTATTCGCGCAGCACGTAATCATCACGTTAAAGTTTAACTGTTGCCAACAGCAATATGACTAGGTAGCCTATTGCCTACACCACACATAGAAGCAATGTTATGAATATCCATAAAACACTTGACTATACAACATATTAGATATAACACCAGAAGCATCTCTCAAACATTTTAAAGCAGCCAACAGAGGGATATACATTGCCATGAGACACACGCACTCGCACTCACACACACACGCACAGACACTTTGAACCGACAGGTGTCGTGCCAATGTACTTATCCCTGCCAGGATTTGTATCCCCTGGCCGCGGGAGACACAAAGCGGAGTTTAACTGCTGCCCTTTGAATTTTTACAATTTGCTACATGGAAGAGTAGATTCATATCAATCAAACAAAATCCCACTATTGTTTCTTTATATTTTTTATGTTTTAATGATAAAGAATGCAACATTAATGCAACACAAAGTTAGCAACCATGATAATATAAAATTAAAATAATTTTTTTAAAGATCTGTGTCTCAAGTGGGTGGGCACAAGCATTTTTGGGGGTGGGCGTGGCAGCCTATGTCCCGCCCATAGTGACGGGTGTGGAAGTCAGTGATGATGAAAATGATGAAAAATACAAACTGTCCCCCATATTAATACACACACACTGAGTGGGGAAGTGATTAAGGGAGAGCAAGCACTAATTAGGATAATGATTTTATTTATGAGTCTGACTCTCAACAAACTATGTTGACTTATGACTCATTATTGCGGCTGTAAGCAGTCCAAAAGAGTGCTGCCGCGAGGGGCTAAACACTCTTTTGGACTGCTTACAGCCGCAATATTAGTCAACAAAAGTGTTCGCTCCCAGCTTCACCCACTCTCCGTCAAAGCCCAAAGAACCCAGGTGCACAGGTGAAGCAAACCAATACATCACTTCCGCTCAAACAGTCATGAAAACGCCCACCACCTACAACATTAGCGCATAACACAATAATCAACAAATGGGACCATAAACAACATAATGTGGCTCCTACACTCATAATTGAGTGCTGTTCTCCACATTATATTCACAGCAGCCGTGATGTAAATATTATTACTGTGTTAGGCCACTCAAGACAACTTCACACCCTGATTTCAAGAATCTCAATTTGCCATGTTTAAAAACATAAAAATTAAATTAGGTTCTTGACCGCCATGATGCGTAAACCAATGCTGCAACACAAAACTGACCATTACAGGCACAAACTACAGTGATTTATTGCATAAATGCCAATTACCAAAGCTGTCCTCTGTGAAAAAAACAACACAAGACTGGAAACTTAAGTCAGGCTCATCATAAAGCTGTCTCTGTTGATCAGGGGATTAGAAGCCAGATGTGGATTTAAAACATAACATCTGTGCCTTTTTGCACCTAAACCAATGGACTACATAAATCAATAGACTTTAATTAACTAAATGTACTGTGTAAAATGTAGGTTCATACATGACAATATGTGTGTATATTTTTTTAATGCAGTTTACTTCTAACTGAGTCAATACTCTATACTGGTTGATAATGCTTTATGGAACTAGACAAGTCTTGTATTGAACAAAGCAGCCATTAGGATCATTGCTGCCTTACAACAGGCCTTTGTTAGAGGCAAGTATGAAGCTGACAGTTATTGACTACTTGCCTTTCTGTTAATAGTAGATGTGAATCAGCTGTAAAAAAAAAAAAAGATAAATACCATGATGGCTTGAATTCGCTGCTGATAACATACTGTAACTTGTGCAGGACTGGTAACTCAACTGGTTCACAGTTTAATAGAGAGGATAGTGTTCTGTCCAAATATTTGGACAAATTTGATGCTTTGGCAACACTGTTATTGAAACTTTCATGCCAATTAAGCCCTCTCTGAGTTTGAATTAGAATCAAGCGCACACACAGCATTAGTTAGGCATTAGTGGGTTGTGAGTGACAGTAGTCTGGACAGCAGCTGTTTGAAGCCTTAGTCTTGCCCTCTGGCCTCTCTCTCTCGCTCTTTATTTCACTCTTTCTCTCTCTTAGAAGAAAATGCACACATAAACATACACATCATAAACATGTTCTTCCCACCACACACACACACACACACACGCACACACAAAAACACACAGACATATTTCTTTCTACTGCATAGGCGCATATAAGGGCCATAAGTGTAAATATGTACACAGACACACACACACCCATACCATCTATCATCTGATCACTGCAGACAGATAAGGACGTGGTGACGATGATGAGGGACGACAGTTTGACACATGTACACGTGCTATTCATTGACACAAAATGCAAATAGAAACATAGACATGTTCTGCCCCTCATAGCTGAAGAGTATCAGACACAGACACTGAAAAGCATTAGACATCTAAAGATTCTAAGGACTAAGTTTTGTTGAGCGCAGCCCCCTTTTAGCTACTTTTTGTAACCTTTGTCGAGCTTTCCATTCTCGTACAGCAAATAACTCAGTTTACAAGGGTATACAAGGGTGGCAGATCAACTAATCCTTTTTTAAACTATTGATTCTTGATTTCAGACAGTGGTAAACAAAAGCAACAGCACAGTGGGTGAGCTAATTGTAGTTGTCGACAGGGTCTTTTTTTCTAGCATAGCCTGCAAGCTAACATATGTAATAGCATAGTTAGCTTGCTATATGCTGCTTGTTTTATAAACAGTTGTTACCTGTTCACATAATGTCGCTGCCGGGGGGAAAAAAAACTCATATGTCCAAAACCATTGCATTTCAGGGAAATAAAAAAAGGCTTGAAAACATTTTATTGAGCTATTTACTTCAGACGAAGATGCCTATTTGTAAAACATTTAGGACCTACCTCTATTCATGTAGAAAAAAATATTCATAATATGGAGATATGAGGTTTGTGTCACCTTTTAAACAGTAAAGGCTCCACAGAGCTAACTTACATGAGTTGCTGTGCCCTGTCTTTATTCAACGGAATTGTATCTCTTTCTTTTTTCTTGATCAAAATCTTTTTCTTTCTTGTTCACAATAATTTCGTACCATCTAATCAGATGAGTAAGAAGGGAAAGGCCGGCCAAATGAGTGTGGAAAGTGAGTGAAGACAAGGAGAGCAGGAAAGAGAATATCACAGCTCACTAGTCTGCTCAGTCAGTAAGAAAAAGAAGCTGCAGCAACCCCCCAACCACTCACATATAAGTGTGAGAAGTCAGCCACATTTCACAAAAAAACTACCTCAAAATAACAAATCCCTCACACATTGAGGCGCAGTGCTCCTTTCTCTTTGTCACCTCTCTCTCGACGTTGAGGTGTTCAGTTCTTTCTCTGTTTGATGTTGCACAGACGATGAACTGCTCCTCTTTGTGCCTTTCTGTTTGGTATCTACTGTTTTTGTCTCTTCACACACACACACACACACACACACACACACACACACACACACACACACACACACACACACACACACACACACACACACACACATACTTCTCTGCATTTTTTTTATTTGGTTCCAGTACAGTTTAGGTGTGTTGTGCTTTCTGCCACTGATCCTCTGGCATTGTGTGTCCAAATGCTCTTTATAACAGCTAACACAACACATGTATAACAACACGCACACTCATCCAGCATTTCCACACAGGGATCAAGATGCATACACTGTGAAACACTCTCAGCTTCTCTTCTTTAATTCTCTCTGTCTATCTGTATTCATGCACACACCCAGGTGCATAGGCAACATAGAAGTTGGCACACGACACACCGCAGATAACGACAATGGCAAGAAAACAACAAATAGAATAGAAATTTTCTAGAACTAGAAAAATGTGGATTATTTTGCCCTCATTTAATTTTGCCTGTCAGGCTACATACACTCTGCCCTATCTTCGTGCTGGAGTTTGTAGGAGAAGTCTGATTTTGACACTAGTGAAGGCTGAAATAAGGGCTGCTACATCCTCTGTAATTAATTTGAGTAAAAGAACACATGGTCCAATCATCTTTTCACACATGCTTATCAGTTCTTTCACTGGGCAATAGACATGGCAACGGTCCAGAGATCCTGGCTGTGTGGACAAAGTCATGGCTAGGACACACACCAGTTTGGGTGGGATAGCTGACCATATGCCAGCTGAAACAGCAGGGGTCTGGACAAAACTGCTTTGAAATCTTAATAAACACATTGCAGCTGTTACAAGCACACGCTTGTTTTTCTAAACTCTCTCGTTGAAGAAAAGACACAAGGGATGAAACTTGAGAAATTGAAGCAGTAAGCACAAAAGGGGGAAATGATAGAAAAGAAGAAGGTTCAGGTCAGAGAGGTCCGGGACTCTCTGACAGCAAACTTGTGCCATGGGAAGCAGCAGGACTTTGGCTCAAGCAGCTCTGATAGATTTATCTTAATTAAAGGAGGATAGGTGGACTGGCTGAGAAAATGTTGGATAAAGATGTGAAAGGTTAGAGAGTGAGAGGACGGAGACAGAATGAAGCGAGAAGAGGAAAGAGATAAAGTTACATGTTAACATTTAAATGCTCTGGGTTGATCTTGAGGAAGCAGTTAAAAATATTAACAAAGACTTTATGCGGTCCAGGTGAGCGTCAGGTCCAAGACAGAAGGTGGAGGGATATTCTCGAAGAGGGTGTGAAAGACTGCTTGCCAGGACTCCACGTTCTGGGCAAAGACTGCCTGAAGTCTTTAATTAAAGTCTAATAATCCAACAGCCTGAGCTGGGTTTGAAATAAATATTTTTGATAGATCTTTTTTTTTAATATTGGAGCCATTTTCAATTCATTTTAAGAGTTATGTAAACATCCACAGTACATTGTTTGTCAAAAAATTAGACTCACTACAAAATTCAATTTTTTAGTGCATTTGCTGCATTTAGCATTTAGTGTGCACTTCAGGTCACATAATGGGTGAAATCCAGTTTGGATTTTTTTATTTATTTATTTTATTTTTTTTTTATCACTGCATGAAAAGTCAGAACTGGAGTGATCTCAAATTCCTCCAAAGTCGGCTTTAAAATTGGATGAACTCTACTGGTTAAACAATTTCTTTTTAATGTATTGCACTTCAGAATATGGTTCCTTTACAAGCAATGATCAGTGGATTACCTATAGAGACAAATGAGAGAAATCATATTAGGGTATTGAAAAATGTACACATATTTTTATGAGGTGGAAAGGAGATCCCAAAAATGACATATGTCAGTCTGAATTAAATTGAAATGTGCATTAGGTGGTGCACACAGCATAAACTATTTCTATTTGAGGTAGAGGTGCAGCTATAAGAGCATGGCATCTGGGAGGGGGAATTCACAATCTGTGTAAGACAATGAAGTGTTGAACAAGCAGTTACAGGACATTCTTGCAGTCATGGAAAACGTGGAAAAATAAACAAATCTGAAAGCAAAGTAGAGAGTTTAAGAGGTTTAGGATGCAGCTTTCCTTTATATAACACATGTACTATATTTAATGTGGCCAGCATGTTGTCAACAATTCCAAAAATCACATTGAAAGTCATTTTTTCTAATTAGAACCCTAACAGAGTGGGTTGTAGGACATGCATGGTACCAAATTCAATTCTTTTTAGGCACCGACCGAATTGCCTCCTTAGTATCGAGTATCAAAAAATTCCTCATTATTCAACAACAATTTGCAATACCTAAGGAGAAAATCTCATTAGCGTTGTAGAGATACGCAGGAAAAACTGTACGTTACGCACAGAGACGGGGCTCATGTACTAGGCGCTGAAAAATAAATTAAAAGATTTGCACCGTAATGTTGTAATTTCTTTTTGTTCGAAGTTGCAGTATTGGTATCGGTACTGGTATAAAATGTTTTTGAATAAAAACCAACCCTAGTATATTGTCAAACTCCTTTGCAGGGCCCAACTTCTGCAGTTCCAATGCGGTTGCCCAAATATGGCCCAGAGGCCTTGCTTTAGGCTGCTGCTGGATAGAGAGCAGAGGCTGATGTTGCTAAAGAGTACAGAATAAATGAAATACAGATGGAAATATTGGAAATTGAGAGAGAGAGCGAGAGAGAGAGAGAATGGACAGATTGGAAAGTCTGTGAAATGGAAAGGAAGGTACACAATACTGTCACAGATTCCTCCTGCTGGCAACATGTGTGGAAACATTGAAATGGACAGCAACAACAGTTGTTGAGGGAAAGAAGGGTGTGATTAATTCATTGTTTCTGTGCCGTCCCAGATTTGAACCTATTCTCTTTCAAATTCTGCCATTGTAGCTTCAGCTGCTGTAGATTACACCAAAAGGAGAGACAGAATGCATACAAACTGAAAAAAAACATTAATATCTACATGCATTTAAAAGCCAGGGCTTGTGCAGCGCTCTGCATATTAAACCAGCATTTGTAGCAAGTACTGGTGACGTCAAATGACGTCTTTATTTCATTGTGACGAACAGGTAGCTGGTAAAAGCAGCCAATACCATGTAATGCACTTTACTGCAGACACATACACATCAACCGGCTAATTCCATTTTCAATGAGCGAAGAATGTATGTAAATGTATTCTTTGTTGCACAATGCCTGGCGCACATACAGTACATTTGCACAAGCACTATACGTAAATATAGGAACCCACAGGCACAAATGCACTCTAATCCTCCACATGTTCTTCCATATCTTGCAAAATGTAAATGAAAGCAAAGCAGATTATCTGTTCATTCTCCTCATTCTTAGACATCACTATTGTGAGACTTTATTTATTTCTAAAGAAAACATATACTGTACCTCTTAAATATCTGTTGTTTTAACAATTAAAGTGAGTCATTTAAATGACCTTTCTCTGTCTTTCACAATTTTATTGTTATATTAGGACACTCAACAGATAGAGTAGGTCAAGACCACGCTCTATAATTTAGACCACACAAGTCTGCAGGACATTCTGTCTGCAGGGTTAACTACTT
The DNA here is from genome assembly GCA_013375575.1 of Percina caprodes. NCBI lineage: Eukaryota > Metazoa > Chordata > Actinopteri > Perciformes > Percidae > Percina > Percina caprodes. The sequence continues at coordinate 2,105,949 of JABXJD010000019.1, read as the reverse complement.
GTTCTGGCTTCTCAGTTTAAAGAGTAACTCCTTGAATTTGACCCCTTTAAAAATGTATATCTATATCTGAAATATGGGTTTCTTTTTAACCAAATTACCACAAAAAATGGATTGGATTCTGTACGTTCCTCTGATCTGAACTATTAGTCAGGTATAATTCTAAATAAATTAAGGTTATTGACCATTAATTCTTAAAAGTAGTGTAAAACTAGTGGTAGTAAGGTGGTGTTAGTGAAAACTAAAAAAAAGTCTAAAAAAAGGGGACAGAAATGTCACATTTTTGTCCGTTTTTGACCCGGGAGGACAACACAAGGGTTAAAGTCTGTTTCACATCAGCATCCCTGCTGTGTTTGGTTAGGTGCTGCACCTTTGACTACACCCAACAGTGATGTCACAGTGTACTGACACACCGTAGAGTAGCAACACATTCTTACTCCCATCTTGTCAAAAAGCGACGCTTGGTCAGTTATCGGCGCAAAAAGTCACCTTTAGCGTCCTATTTAGACAAAGCTCTTGGCGTCACTTTTTGACGCTCTGGGTAGGGACGTAGTGTATGTCTAACTGACACCAGGGGCTTGTGGGAAATTATGTTATCACTAAATGGTGTGTGGTAGAACGGGACAGTTAGGTTTAGAAAAAGATAAAAAATGTATGATTTAGTGACACGCGGGACACGACCTGGACAGGAACCCTGGTCTCCTGAGTTAAAGTCCAGTGTTGTTTGGATCCTCCACCTCCAACCTGCCTCCCTACGCTGATTTTTGCTCTTTCATACTACCCACTTCCCTTGCGGCTCTTAATAATCAGCTCAGAGGGGACCTTGCTTGTGCGGTGTTGGCTCCAAAATTGTGGAATGATCTGCCTTTGCACGTTAAACAGGCCGTTTCTTTGTCTGTTTTTAAATCACATCTTAAAATCCTCCTCTTCTCTGTGGCCTTTGACACCTGTCAAATGCCACCTTCATTTACTGCATTTAATTATTTAGTTTAATTGCTTTTATTGCACAGGTATTATTTTTACTTGTGTTATGATGTTGTATTTTTGTATTTTTCTGTACTCTTTGGTCAACTTTGGTTGTTTTAAAGTGCTTAGCAAATAAAGTTGGGTTGAATTGGATACTACGTCATCTTACAGTGCTGCGTTCGAGCTGCAGCTCTGTCCGTTCCATACACACTAAAGGGTGTATCTGACGCTGAGAGCCATGAGTTGGGAGTGAGAACAGGTTGGGAGTACACTGGTACATTCACTGGTACATTGAGAAAAGCAGGCTTGTATATAAATTTCTGGATCAGCTTAGAGAATTTTATTAAATGATTACTGGTGACTCTGTCTCCTTCCTCAACAGCTGCTGTTGAAGTGCCTTGGAGTTACACTATGGATTTGTAGTGTTCAATAAGCAATTACCAGACTGTGATTGCACTGGACAGTTTCTTGACATGGGAATGTGAGATTACTCCTTGAGGTGTTTGGAAAATAAAAATACTGTATAGGAAAATGTTCTCATCTGAAATAAATTATTAGAAATCAATCAACAGCAATGACCCAGTCAGTCAGACCCATGCTTTGTGGGTGGTATTTTTTTTTTTATCCTGTCATCACAGTCAGTAAAAAGGGCCAGTAAATACAATCGGTCAGTTGCTCTATCGGGCCAGTTCTCCAAAAAACAAGTTAAACTAATCATAGGATTTAAATCATTTTTCACACATTGCTATTTACGTTTCTAAGTCTGCTCTTCTCACGAGACTTTGCTCTGTTGTTGGTCTGTCTTATTGGCAGCTAATTCAGAGCTTTGAGCTCAACTAAGGGCAACCCAGACTGTGTACAAAGTCACAATCAAGCATTTTTACTGTATCAATTTGGAGAATTGACAACATTTTGCCCCACATAATGAAGTTGCACATACTGTAGGTGCCTTGAAATAGCTACATTTTTTAAAATGTCAGGTGCTTTAAAAAATTGGTAAGTTCAGCGAGATATGTTCTCAGCGAGAGATATACTGTACATATATAGTAAAAACTTTTTTCACACACATGCATTAACACCCAGCCACATTCACTGACATTCATTACAACAAATACAATGTAACTGGTCATACATCTTCTAACCAGACTATTGACATAATCTTATTATATTCCTGTCTGGAGTGTAATAATGATAAGATTAGACACACAGGCACACAAACAGATAAGAAAACAACACACACACAGATGTACTTTGTCGTACACATGAATTCCATCCTGATAGCAGCTGCGTCCTGTTATGTTATGAAAGAGACACAAGATCACATATTGAAAGATACCCAGTCTAAGTAGAAGACTAATATAGAGGAATAAGGGCACCAGAATAAAGGAAAATTAAGAATGAAGAAGAATGGTTTTTTTTTTGTTACTCTCTCCAGGAAAAAAGGGACCAATAAAACAGGGCTAAGCAAATAAGGTTGTTAGTGTGTGTGTGTGTGTGTGTGTGTGTGATTCTCAGTCTCTCTCCCTCTTTTTGTTTCTCTCTGATACTGTTGGTATTTGAACTCCACGGTCAGTGCGTAGACAGTTCAAAGCTTAAATCCATAAATGTGGAACATACACTCACATCTTCATAGACACACACGTACTGTACACCCTGCAGGATTCATAACCTTTGCTTTGACTTATGTCTTACGTGCTTACCTGACAGATTTAAAAATTTGCCTGGAATTTGTGTGTGCATATACAGTATATGTTGTGATATGGTGTTTGTGTGTGACTACAGATGAGCTGTCTGACAAAATTCACGGTCAAGAATTTACTGTCTAAATGTGAATGTCTGAATGTCTCATCTCAATGTGATTGATGCCACACACACAAAACAAAGCTAATGGATATATGTAAGTGGATATTTGTATATATGCATGTATATATGTATATGTACAGTATATATGTACATATATGTGTGTGTGTGTGTGTATGTATGTCTATATATATACACACACAGACACACATGTATGTGTATGTGTATATATATATATATATATATATATATATATATATATATATATACTGTACATATAGGAAAATATATTGCTTTTGCATTCATTATTATAATGTGTATATATGTACATATTCTGTATGTATATACTGTATGTATATATTATTTTATATACATTTATATATACATATACTGTATATACACATATATATACATGTATGTGTGTATATATATATATGTGTGTATACAAATATATGTGTGTACTGTGTATATATGTATATATATGTACTGTGCATATATAGGAAAATATATCACTAACTGACTAACATTCATTATTATAATGTAACTATGTCTTTGTTTCCCTTCTCTACGGTCCCTTCTGTCATCCAGACACGGCTGCAAGAGACTACTACAAGAGTTACCCAATGGTAGATTACACCCACCGCCAGTCCCCTCCCACTTTCCAGCCAATCAACTTCCACCCCAAGGACAAGCCCTTCCTACCGCCGCCCGACATCCATGCGCCACTTGCGATTACCATCAACACCTCCCAGATCCCCAAGCCTAAGATCTCCAAGACCAACACCCACCCACTCACCTCCAGCTCAGCCTTCAAAGCATGGGACCCCAGTAAGAGCCACATCCAGCACCCGGTGGCCACCCACATGGTCCTCCAGGGGCAGCAGCACCACCCCATCCAGCAGCAGCAGCAGCAGCAGCACCACCCTATCCAGCAGCAACAGCAGCAGCACCACCCTATTCAGCAGCAACAGCAGCTGCACCACCCCATCCAGCAACAGCAGCTGCACCACCCCATCCAGCAGCATCAACACCAGTCGCTGCACCAGCAAAACAGCCGGCGCCAGGCCTACTCCAACAAGAGGCAGTTCAGCATTGAGACGCTGCCCGAGCTCTTCTCACAGCCGCTGGGCTATGCCCACTCGCCGCATGTGCACCCCAAGCACAAGGGACTACCCACCAACAGCAAGACAGAGGTCACTGTCTGAACATGGGGACGAATGGGTGAATAGCCAGAAGAGGAAACCAAGTGGAGTTTTAGGCGACTTTCAAAGAAAAGCTCCGATATCTTTTATATCCACAGCCGTTAATGGCTAGAGGGGAGAAGGCAAAATATCGTGTATAATCTGATTTTTCTTTTTTTAACATCTTCCTCATCGTTATTGACAACAATAATAAGAACATGAGTGATATTTGTGTACTTTTTTAGACCACTGGATCAAAACGGCAGCAGCAGATTAGCTGTGAAGGTGGCGGATCAGCGGGTGCTGGCTTTGAACGCGGCCACTCACACTAAATAATTGAGTGGCCTCTCAGTGTGTTGGCACAGCTCTCTCCTCTTCCTCCTCCTCCTCCTCCTCCTCCTCCTCTCAACCTCCTCGCACCTCAATGACACTCTGCACTGCTCTGTAGCACCACTCCAATGCGCACAAATGTTCAAATCTCACACACAGACACTATTTACCCCAAAGACTAGCCCAGACGCACTCTGCCAACTTTTTCGGAACTGTCAGAAGCACTGGTTGGGGGGGGCCGAGACAATGCCATTGTGTTGTCAGCTCCCATTGCCTTCCGGCAACTCCGGAGAGTGAGATATCAGCCTGGCAATTCATAAGAGTGAGGCGGGCGGGGTGGGAGAAGAGAAGGGGTTGGTTATTCATCTCATTCTAGGGGTAAATGAGATGAGAAGGATCTTAACCGTGTACACACACAAACACACTACACACTTGTCAAAAACTACAGACGGTTCCCAGCAGTGTCAGAGACCACAGGCACCCCCCCACTGACACACACTTGTCTCTCTCTACACACTGATCTGGGGAAAGGAATAAGCAAGAGCCCTTGTTGGTATTTGTAACGGTTTGTTGAGCTGCTCATTTCAGTCACCGTCTCTTGTGTTTCTGTGGATGTTTACCTCTAACAAAAACCCAAGATGTGTCACGATCCCTTGAAAAAAAGAGCAAAACAGTCTGTGTATCCGGAAATGTTGTTACAAAGCAATCGCTTTCTCTGCTTCACACTAGATTTCCCAAATGAGGCTGGGTTTATTTCAGAGAAATGTCAGCCAATGCTGCATATTGATACAAGCATCCAGTTGTACCAGAAAGTGAAATTAGGATGTCTGAATATAGATCATGTACATCCTCAAAGATCTACTATTTGTGTTCAGCTGACAGATCCATACGTTTGCAGAGACATGAGTTCATAATCATAAACTCATGATTAAAATCATGAAGTGTTTCTGGATGTAGGATGAAAAAGCAGTGATTCGTTACAGAAACACCTTTTCCCAGCATGGCTATTCCTAAACACAGCTGTTTGATGCATGTGTTTACTGCTGCAATGCTAACATAATCGGAACGGTTGAAATCACTTGTCAGTGCTCTGACATTCACTTCACTTCCTATAAATGAAGTGTTTTAAAATGAAAAAGGTAAATGACTACTATCACCCAAACAAAGAGCCATGTAATTTCTGCTATCATTGCATTCAAACACAGAAAACTGAGTTTTTTTGGCATGGAAATGGTTGAAGCGTTATATATGTTATTTACAAGTTGTGTATTCTTTGCTGCCGTTGCTAGCGTTAGCCACATTAAAGACTCAGCTGGTTTTGTTTGGAGGGTGTGTCACCCCCGAAGATTCATTGTGCGGACTTCTGGAGAGCCGCATGCAGTCACCAAGGCTAACATTAAGTGAGCTGTTTATGGACAGTAAATACCCCTAAACCGTAGGCTGACTATTTGTTAAACCAAAATAACATAAATGGTTGGTGTGGAGTTGGTATATTTTAATCTGGCATGTTTCCCAGGACAGCAATGGCTGCTGCAACACCACCAGTTTACTGAGGTACGCTGTCTTTGGGGACGACCCAGTTTCCTTTCTGCCTCCATTCTTCCCTCTTCTATTAGATTTAGAGAAAGTGAAATGACTCGTTATCAACCTCATAATAATCATAATATATATAATAATAAATGTGATACAAGAATAGAGTACAGCTGCATTGTAAGCCTCACACAATGGTCAGCTAGAAATTGCCTCGAATGTAGATCCCTATGCAGAGAGCCACAATTGCCGCTCCAGGTGGCAACTTTCTAGGTTTGCTTTCGGCACACTGTTAATCCTCCCGTTTTCCTGGGATTCACCTGAGTTGTACCCTTCTTTCCCACTGTTTCAACATTTAAATATTTTCCCGTAAATCTCTCATATTTTTTACCTTTCTAAAAACCCTTTTTGATGTGTTTGCTACATGCAGTAAAGCAGATGGCATTATGTAGAACATTAGCTGTAACATGGGACAATCAGTTATTCAATCAAATGGCACCTGCCAATAAAAGAAGAAGAAGAAGAAGGAATGGTGGATGAACATGAGAGGGATGGGGGAGTACCTGCTAAAAAGGCTTTTGTGCAAGTATCATCTTACCCATACTTAATGAAGAGCAGCATTGGTCAAAGTAAAGTTGTTCATAAACCACCTAATTGTAGTTACTTAATGTAGGACCTAGTTAACCCATTACTTGCTCCACTGATATGTTAAAGCATGTGATTGCCTAGCAGTGACTTAAGGATGCACTGTGAATACCCTTGTCTAAATGTAAGGTGTATGTGGACAATGTTTGGGGCCGGTGACTTATTTTCAAATCCCAATATTGACAGGTATAGTTTTCGGTCAGACTTGGACACATGCATTTGAAATGATTCAAGCTAAGATGCTTTATTATAAATTTATTTTGAAAGAATAATCCTTGTTTACCCGAAAACGGGGGTGGTTAGTGCAAAGTTACCACGACCCATATTGACACAGTAATCTAATTTATAAGGAATACGCCAGATTGAAATATACCAAAATTTCTCTTTAAAGGCACCTTTGATGGCTGGGCTGTCTAGAGTAATTATTAAAGTAATAGTAACTTTTACTAACCTCCACACCATCATATAGAACAGCCCAACAGTGTGTGACTCACTGATTGAATTCACCTTCATTTGTTATCGTGAGGACAACAGCTATGCCGCAGTACATATGCCTGGCGCATGCTATTGAGCATCAGACAGGTGGTGGAACCTAATCAAACAACAGTGCTTACAAGGAATCACAAACTATTTAGCACTTTCTCTCGCTCCCTCTCTCTTTCTGTCTCTCTTCCATTGCTCTCCCTTTTGTTTTGCATCCTGGCATACTGTCATCCCCCGACCACCCTTTGTGCATCCATGTCCATGGTAGGTTGAGCGATGGATACCAAGCACTTGTCTAGTGTTTGGTACCCAGTGCTCCAAGCTGTTGTAAACCATGATATTCTCACTCGGTCCTCAGAGCATGTGTGTCTGTTAATGATGGAGACAGTCACAGAATGGCAGATTCCAGATTACTCCCTAATACACTCTCATGCTCACAAATGCAATCAAATTCAAGCAATCACATTCACATACACAAAGTAGCATCCACAAACACAGGCTGGGACATTAATGGCCAGATGCTTTGCAATACATTATTCACATCTGGAAATTAGCTGGTGCCAACCTGCTACCTTAAAACTGCACCAAGTGGATTTTATGTAAAATAGATTTTAATTTTTTAATTCGTTGATTTTTCTCCCGAGCAAAAATGTCTGTCAGCCAAATTACCCAATTTGCATCTCAATTTTATGGAGCTGTGAATGTACACAAGCAAATAAAGCGAGCAACGGAGTAAAACTTTAATGAGAGAGAATAAATTAGCAATACAATGCTTGTTTGTAATGCTGCAATGGCTTAGCCAATTTACCTCCCCAAGATGTGAAAAGAACCTGTAAAGCAAGGCTGTTGGAGTGGTCGTTGGAGCTGCTGGCATGCTTTTGTAATAAGGGATCAGCGGAGAATGCGGATCATGAATACAAAAGTATGAACTGAATATGCATGGTGTGAATATGCATCACACACATCTGCATTCACGCTCACGCCAGCGCTGTACTGTATGTAATGCACCATGTTGCAGCAGGTTTCTTTGCTATGGCTACCCATGAGGTGCCACACTTTAAGTGGGTCACTTCATATGAAAACTTTACTGGCCTCTAAAAGACCTACCAAAATATTCTGTGGGGTCTGTCCTTAATCACTCGGAATGCATTAGAGTATTAGAACAAATGAGGAATGACAGCAAGTAAACAAGCAATATGCGTCAGTAAAGCAATAAGCGCCAAACCATCATCACCCTATCCTATCCTTATCTCTCTGTCTGTCTGTTTGTCTGTGTGGAGCCCTCCTCAGAGTGTGTGTGTGTGTGTGGGGGGTGCTAATGAGGGGGCAGGAGCAAAAGATTGGGCTCTGCAGAGGGCTTGGGAGCAGATGAAGTAGATGAGACAGAAAAGAGAAATGGGGTTGCTGATATGGCAATGGTTGTTTTTCATTCGGATGTGTCTGGATCGTCTAAAAGCATTAATTCTGGGTTTTATCTCTCTGATGTACTCTAACAACCAGCTTTCAAAAGCAGGGTGTGACTGTTGCTGAAAGAAGAAGTCAGTCTTTACTTTACTGAATCGCACAATTTCAACATCAAAGCTATTGTTGTGGTTGGGTCTTAGAGGACAGGATCATTTTATTCTCCTACAACACTGGTTGACTTCACAAACAGCACTGCAGGTTCAACACAATGGCAACGCTCCAGGATTTACAATTACACAAGTCTACAGTAAGTCCTTCAGGACAAACAGGGCCTGAGGACAGGCTACCAGCAAACGTCTAACAACTTCTCAACTTTCCCCAAGTTTCAATGGCTGACATGACTCACAATGATTGGCCGACAGAGTTTAAAAGAGTACTGTGAATGGCTGATTCTTGAATATCCTTTGGTAAATGTGCATTGGAAGAGCCACAATCACAAGAAAAAAATTGTGCTGATGTGCTGGAAAACACCTTTCAGTGTTTATTTACCATCCTGGATCCAGATTTTTTTTTTTTCCAACAATGGTGGATGGACTTCTATGACTCCCCTCAGACAAAGGACTGTCTGGAAAAGCAGTTGGTGAAGCTGAATAAATTAGACTGAAAAAGCCTCTGATGAGCCACAGTTTTGCCTCTGTTGTGGACAATGTAAATACTTTAACACATGCACAAACACATTCATACAAACACACACACACACACACACACACACACGAAAAAAAACACAAGAGCCACACCAATTATATATCTGCCATACAATGTCCACAACTTTGTGGTACGAAACAGGACCAAAAGCCTTGAATCAGGAGAAACTGAGTACACCTAACTGATGCTTAAACATCCAAAACAGTGAGAATGCTGAGACGGTTTTGGATCATCAGCTTAGAGTGCATCTACTCAATCTCTCCTGATTAACGACAGACTATGGCGTCACTTGCTCATCTCAGAGCTAACTGACTGTTGTTTGTAAAACTTCCTCTCTATAAAAGAAACAATGCAAGTATTCTACCGCAGGTTATCTGAATGCAACCTGGTAGACATACTTGGGCTCCATGATCCCTAGCAATATATAGATTATGGTGTATGGTTCAATTGTTTCTTTGTTTTCTGTCTGTTTTTGTATTGTGTGTTTCCAAGGATTGAGCTCCTGTCAAAAACAAAATAAGTTAATTTGACCAGTGGAAAGTTAAAAGTGCTTCCAAATGTTAGACTTTATGGCTACGCACCTTTCAACCCCCCACCCACACACTCACCCACCTTCCTTTACCACCAGAGGATGTCATATGTTTGAAGCTTGTGATCTTTTGAGTTGATGGTCTACATGCACTCATGTATTTAATGTTAAAATATATTGCATTGTATTCAAGTGCTTTGCCAACACATAAGCTGAAAGATGACAGGACGATTCAGCGATTTCTTGTACAGCTTTTGCATCTGCGAAAAATGAAGAAAAAAAAAAAAAAATCATGCGTTGTGTCATGATAATTTGTAATAGGCAGCAATAGGCTGCCTTGGATTGCTATGTTCTACTTGTGTATATATGTATGCTGTACCACTTGTCTGCTGTAAAATCTGTTGACTACTCAGCTTATATAAGGGCTTTTTATAGATATGAAAGCAGACTGGGCAATCTGACGTCACTCTGTAACAAGACAAATTTCTCTAGAGGTTTTTTTTTTAAGGGATGAAGGGATATGAACAGAATTTTCATGCATATAAAATGCTATATAAATGAAGTTTTGACTGACTAACTGGCTGAAATGTCTATAGGCACTCATACGACGTTGGCCCATGTGTCCTGTTTGAATAAATCTTTCGAGAAATATAGCATTTGTTCATTTGTTATTCGTACATGTGATTCGGCTGTTTCTGGTCAGGAGCTAGCCTGGAAATCCAGACCCAAATCCCAAAGATTAAGGGTCTGGCATTGAGTAATTAAAGTTGCCCATCTCAAGGGACAGCACCAAGCGTGCAGTTGAAAATCTCACTGCACGCAATTGGGTAACACTACGACTAATCACAACAATACATAGGGTGACGTATCCAGAGCCCCATACGCTTAGCTACCAGCAGAGCTAACTGGTAGATTAAACTGTCGTCATCTGTTTAGCTCACATCTGGCCCGCTTATATCAGATACACCAATGTGATTGGTGCAGCTCAGCTACAAGGGCATAGTTAATGAGCAGCATTACTCAATGCCAGAGTAACTTGCTGAGCAAATTCAAATTGTGCTTTTCCAAAACCCTGGATGTACAGGGTAGTCAGGAGCAGCAATACTTTAAGAAATGCAAAGATGAAGAACTGTTGATGTCAAAAGATGTCACCCAGATCATTAAAGGAATAACATTATGCTTGTGATGCTGTGAGTGAGATACTGTAAGATGATCAAAGCACTTTCCCCATGAGCTTTAGAGGTGCTGGTTAGCTTTGGACAGAGCCAGGCTAACTGCCCTCCTCCCCGTTTTCAGTCATTCTGCTAGGCTAAGCAAACAGCTGGCTGTAGCTGAGAATTTGCAAGACGTCAACAGGTATGTGTGATAGCAGAAAATATTTGAAAGCATCAAGCACTCACTGTTTTTTACTTTTTCACATGCAGGATGAAATTCAACACAGAAAAGGCAAAGATACCAAGAGTAGCCTGAATAGACCACCTTGCAGATGTTTCAGGTAAAGTCTTCATCTGAAATTCATCTAGTTGGAGTTTGTCAAAAAGCATCCATGTTAAATAACTGAAAAGAGTGGGTTCAACACAAGGGTGTAGTCTACGTGATATGCAGGTATATGTCTGTATACCCACTAAGAAAGCTCCAGGACTTCAATATACCCACTTAAAAATGCCCCAACAACATGCAACAACATACTTTCCATTATATTTTCAGTATATTTTGAATTGTCATCTGTGTTTTTCTTCTTCACATAGCATAAATAAAGGTATTTCCATCGTAAATTGGTGCATAAAATTGTATCTGAATACAAGAAATTAAGTTGTTGATGCTCAAAACTTCTCTGGGGGAGGACACCAAGACCCACCACTATATATATATATAAAAAGGGCAGATTCTGGCCAGTATACAGTACAGTATATCCCCACTACAATACATTAGACTACACCACTGGTTCAATGCCAGGGTAAGTTATGACACTTCATCAAAATAACCCCTAAAAGCACTGATTGTCATATACAGATGTATAAACAACAACAGGTTTATCTAAGGTTTCCCCCAAAATGTTTCTAATTAAATGGCCTTGACAACAACATTCATTACAGTGCTAGCATGGGAACTGCCGCCTACAAGCTGCATCCCAAAATATCTGCTTCAAGCTTTCATTTGACCCAGTTAGGGAGTTCCCCAGCTTGACACCGCACAGAATATGCTTCCAGGTTTACTGGTAAGTGACACATCAAAACAGAAAGTCACAACATCTAACTAAAAGTAAAAGAAAAATGTACCAACAGGTTAGGAACTGAGAAAAGGCAACGTCTGTTTACTCCTCCTATGACATCACCTGTATTCAGCTGATAGGACAATAACAGCGCTTTCTTTCTTTCTTTCTTTCTTTCTTTCTTTCTTTCTTTCTTTCTTTCTTTCTTTCTTTCTTTCTTTCTTTCTTTCTTTCTTTCTTTCTTTGTCACACACAGCCTTAAGTCTGGGTCTCCCAAAGAGGCGTGTTGCCACTTAATGTGTTCTGACATCATCTGCGATTTGACAGGAAGTGTTTCCTGTGGGTTACGAGCAAGCTGGCAGCGTGTTTTAGAGCCCTTAAGTGTGTGATGTCATCCGACAGCACGTATAAAAAATAAAATAAATTTTTTTTGTACCGCCTTGTTTCCTCCAGCCTGTCAAAAGACCAATCCCTTCTTTACATCCATAATAGAAGTAATGCTCAGTCCTAATGCATCAAGAACAGTTTAGGTATTGAGTGTATAGACGATGGACGTTTAATCATTTATCAAGACTGCCCATAATTTTCAATTAACCTACTGTAACTAATTATTTCTTACTTAGTGCAGCGACTTCCTCATGAATGGATCAATAGACTTATCCAGTTATAAATGCCTGCACAGTCATCAAACTCAATTTATTTTCAACCTGCAGCTTACGTTAAACATCTTTTAAAATTATTTAGTTAATTGGTTTTGACACTGATAATATGATTGCCAATTTATGCTGCAATAAAGACATTTAATTATACCTTTCATTGTTTTTGACCAAGAGAAATGTTTCAGGAGGAGAGACCCAAAGAGAATAAAGACAGCATTACAACATAGGGTGAGTAAGAGAATGGGTTGTGACCTCAAACTGTAATGTGTTGTCTTTATATTGTAGACGCAAACCTTAGAATAGATAATGCTGTCCTTTATGCACATGGCTGAAAGAAATAGAGCAAAATAAGCATATCCAATGTGCAAAAAGTAAGAAATGCGTAGAAGATGGGAGTTAAAGAAGTCCACACATGGACAAACATTGCAGCTGAACAATATGTAAAAAAACAGTGTCATATTTATTGTACATGCACACAAACAATGTCAACTCCTATACAGGCACAAACAACCCAGCCGAGAGGTAAAACAGGATGTGTGTCACTGGAGGCACATGTAGCCTTATAGAAATACAGTGCGGAAAGGCACTTTCGGTTTTTATACACTCTTCATAATAACACTGCTTTCACTCCCAGAGGCTTAGAAGAAATACCCACAGCATGTCTGCATATTTTAATTCAAAGTGCTCTTAAAATCCTAAAATGATAAAAGTACTGAATAAACCTCTAGTTTGGCCTTGACACACTTTACTTGGGAAATCCTTGCCCCATACTAATGGTCATGCCAGTATTTTAAGCCGTAATTATAATAATTGTTAACATTTATTTATTTATTATTGCAAGAAAATGGCAACATAATAATAATTCTACACATGCCATACTGTCAATACTAGATGTCCAATGGTTATATAATCATTTTTTGAGTAATAGTATTGATTAGCTTTAGAAACAAGGGTGTGTGTGTGTGTGTGTGTGTGTGTGTGTGTGTGTGTGTGTGTGTGTGTGTGTGTGTGTGTGTGTGTGTGTGTGTGTGTGTGTGTGTGTGTGTGTGTGCAGGGCAGTGGGCATCATCTCCAGCTGTCATAAATGTCACAGATCATTTGTGTGTCTCAAGGGTTTGGACCAAATCCATCACAGAGAGCAGAAAGCCAAATGCCACAAACCATGTCCACAATAATTCTCTCTCTCTCTCTCTCTCTCTCTCTCTTTGCCCGTGGCGGGAATCCTGGGGCTCTTTACCAGTGTATACAGTAAATGTTGTTATTCAGGTCAGAGGACACTGGAATATTGCATTTCCATTACTTATTCAGCTAATACTAATGCAGTAATTGTCCATTCTAGTGGAAAAACAGAATTTTTTAGTGACCCAACAGAAAGCAATGTCATTGTTATCTAGAAATGTATTATACAAAACGGTAAGATTCTGCATTCTATCAACAGGCCTTGCTCTCTTAAGATAGTTTGACTTGTCACAGTAAGAAAAGCACAAGTAACATTGACGATAGCTCTTTCCAACTAAGTGCCCAAGTAAGCCAAGACAGTGTATTTATACCTATGCTTTTCTCACTGCAACATGTTAAAATGTCTTCTGATAGAAAAAAAAAATCAGTTCAATCCATTCTGTTCAAAACGGTTGCTATTAGCTACCTCAAAGTCAGTCAAAGTTAGCAAAGTTATTAAAATCAATTCAGCTTGATAGATTGCTTTAACTGTAAGATACTAAACAACACTGAACACATTGAGGCAAGTCAATTTAAAGTTGCACTACTTCATATTTTTATGTAAACAATACATCAAATGAATATAGGGCTTTTTCACACTGCATATTGTGAACCCAAGGTTAGCCTAAGCCCAGGGCTATACTATTGACACTTCACTTCCACTATCCCTGGGTTAAATAATAGTTGGAATACGTGACTAATGTTAAAATTAAATTTCTATTTCTATTTCTATCATTGTTTACTTAGTCCTGTTTCACACAGGCAACTTTTACCCCCATGTTTAGTCGATTTCCAGGGGATAATCCCACAAACCCAGGGCTAACCCTGCTCCGGAGCCCGGCCAGCAAACCCTAAGCAAAAGTCGGGGTCAGCCCTCTTTGGAATGTACCAGCCCAGGATTGTGCCAGTGTGAAAACTTTCTTAGCGAAAAAGCTTGGATTATCTTACTTTATGCTAGCACCAAACAGCAGACAAACAAAGATAGCGACTACCTGGTGAACGTAGTGGAGCATTTGCAGCTAACGAGCCAAATACTTTTCTCAGGAGTTGGTTGAGACCAAAAGCAGAGCTAAAAGGAGAGTGTATATTGGACCTCCATTCATTGGGTCATCTTAAACACGACTCGAAATGAATGCTAATGTTGCTCTGCTGGATGTGTAAATCACAGACTGTATAGGTTTAAATAATGATATTTTCACCATATCAGCTTTAAGAGATGAAAATATTGCCCCAAGTGGTAAAAAGAAATCACTTAATGGAGGTTTAAAGCTTTATAGCATGTTTTAAACTGATCATGGCCCATATTTTTGTTTTTAAGACAACAATCCTGTTGGAAATTGTTACAGTGTAGACCTACGTGCTTATGACAGTATAAGAAAGGCTAATGAAATGTCACATTTATAAGTAAAGTTGAAGAAACATTCTAAAAGTAAAGCAAAAGGCACAGAGACACAGTTACAGCAACACACCCAACTAATTTCCCCCATTGTTCCACTGACAGTCAGATGAAGATAAACTGAGAGAGAAAAAGACACATTTAGTGCCATACAGTGAGTCCAGCCAAAACAATTTTCCTCCCATTGCAGTGTGGAGGCAGCACTGGCATTTTACCAGCCCACCTTTGTGCATTCTAGCGATGAATGGATTTTAACCGGCACCTGACAGAACCAGATAAGACCAGAGCTGCCACACAAAGCCACTCACTGCAGTCCATAATGACACCACAGAGAAATAAATGAAGAAAAAACACCAAAAAGCCAGAAGAAGAAGAAAGGAAATATTGTCAGAAAAGAGAACTATCGCAAGAATGAGACTGAGATAGATAATACCAGGAGAAGAAAGGAAGGACAAAAGATATCTGAGAGAAAAGGAAGATGGCATTTCTAGCAGCACATGGGGAAAGAAGGCGAGAGGCGTGCATTTGCCGCAGAACTAACAGAATGTAAAATAAGCTGCGGAGAGAGGGCAGAGGCACGAATAACCAAAGGACAGCTTTAAGTCTGGTGCTGCAGGAAAGAGGCAGACAACCAGAGTGAGCCTGGAGGTTAATCCAGCTAATACTGTGGTTGACTGGGGAATTCGCAGCTGAAAACGGGGCCATGGAGAGCTGAAGAAGTGCTTAGCAGTGGTTTGATGAGCTAAGTGACATAGAAGTCCAAGAGCGTGTTTTGCTGTTTTTTATTTCCAACTAGAGGCAAGTACTGAGCCATTACACACTTTTTATTTACAGGCTAGCGGCTCTAAGGATGGCAACGTCCAGACTGAATATTTTAACAACAATTGGATGTGGATGGATCGACCCTCCATATCCCTTCCTCTTGCACCACCGCAAGGTTGACCTTTGTCCTTTTGAATGAAATGTCTCAACAACTGTTGATTAGATTGCAATGAAACGATTGCAACACACATTCAAGCCCCCCTCAGTATACATTTTAATAACTTTGGTGATCTCCTGACTTTTCACCATCTGGTCAAATTTCCAATATGGCCAATAGCCTACTTTGGTTTATGACATTCCCATCAGCCTCAGCTGTACTTAATGTTAAAATAAAATGTTAACATATTAAGGGCCTGTGTCCACAAATCGGTTTCCTCTGGCAGAAAAGTGCTTCAAAGCGCTGCCTGTGGGTTTTGTTTCTATAACAACATTGACATAAGCTAGGTAGCTAACTTAGCGCTATGTTAACAAGGGGTTAACTACACAGCTAACAACAAGCTTACTTTATTACACAACCTTTACCAGCAACATTCAGTGTGCAGCTGATCTGCTCCCACAAATGGGCTTTTCTTTCTTTGACGACACCAGCGCTTTTCCGAAAAGTAAAGAGATTTTCAACTTGAAGGGCTCAGAGCGGCCACACTAAAAAGGTGAAGCACACTTTTTCTCTAGGTGGCGTATCATTGGGAACAATTAAAAGCAGACACTGGCGCTCAGGAAAAGAAACAATAGACCTATGTGGACACTCAGCCTGACATGCTAAATTAAGATGTTAAACATTATATTCAGCATATTAGCAATATGATTATGAACATATTAGCATGCTGATGTTAGCATTCAGATCAAAGTGCTGCTAGCATGGCTGCAGACTTCTAGTCTGTTTTTTTTAATGTACCAGAATATCTCTGTAGATACACAAAATGACATTCTTTGTTTTCTAATGATGAGGAATGTTTTTGTCCTTTCTTTTCCCTCTTTTTCCCCATCTTATTTAGTCTGTTTAAATGTCTGTAAATGACAAAATTCACTGCTTTGTCAGATCAGGTATACTGTATTTAGTAGATATAGTAGATATTGAGTATTTTATCCAGTTCTGCATAAGCAGCTTTCATTATAAACTCAATAGAACTGGAATGGTTACATTAAAAAATTAATAAGAAGCATTGAGGCATATGTGTATGGTATAGAATTATTGCAGTGGAAAGAAAGACCCACACTGGTGCACACTAACATTCACACACACATTCACTCTCTGCTCTTTTATTCATACAATATGCCTTCATTAGCATATAATTTACCATCTTTTACACTGCTTTGCGTGCAAAAGACATCTCTCTCTAATCTTCAATAAGTGCCCAAATATAAAAGCACACAGCCCAGCCAGCCAGCCAGCCAGCCAGCACACACACACACACACACACACACACACACACACACACACACATCCAAATCTGCATGCCTGGCCAGTAATCAATCTGGTCTGTTTATGATCATTTGACTGTTTTATTGTATAGTCTGATATGTTGTAGTATTATAATAAGTGAAAATTAAAAGATGATTGAGACTAGTGAGTAAAGGAGGAATATATATATATCGAGATGGTGGAGACTATAAATGTGGGTATGGATGTGAAAGATCTGTCCATTCAGGATGAAAGAAGAGTGTGAGAGTGAAGAGAATCTAAAAGGCAAAATAAAGTAGAGGAGGGGGAAAAAAATCAAAGAATGGAGGGAGACGAAAAGAAGTAGGACAGTAAGTGAGATGAATAGAGGAACAATAGAGGGAGAAAAGGATGAAAGATGCAGAAAAGGATGAAAGATGCAGAGCGAGAAAGAAGAGAGTCCACAGACATCATGGTGCTATTAGATGGATGTACTCCATCAATCTGCTCCGTCCACTGCTTCATAAACTCAATTAAACTGCAGGCCTCCTGAGGAAGAACACTTCTTCTCCATCTATCTACCTGAAGCTCCCTCTCCATCCCTCCCCCTCTAATCTGGCGGGAAATAAACCGGATTGTGCCACTCATTCTCCACCCTTTCCCTTTTTTGCACCATGTGCCAATGCCGATTGTCAGAGAGGCAATATCACTACTGTCCATAGATCATTTACTAAACTCCTTTTGTTTACCTTGTTTATGATGACTTGCAGTAAAAACAAATCCAAGGTTTTGCAGAATAATCTGACTCTTAAACGCTTCATATATTGTGTTATATCAATATGTAATTTCCGTAAGGCATTTTACAGTTTATATCAAGGGACCTTGGTTTTTCATTACTGCAGTGGCAAGTTCAATTCCACTTTCTTTCAGTGCCAGAACAACAGGGATATGCAGGAAAGAAAAATAGAGAAAAGCACTCCGGACTACTTCATAAAATGACGACAAGCCGCAATCAATACATCTACTTTAAAGGAGAAATGATGGGAGATGGAGAGGTGGGCGGAAGACAGCACATAAAACGTGATGGATAGATAGAGCCAAGACCTATTGCACAAAATTAATTAAACTTAAGGAAATTCATGGTGATTGGACACATCCATAATTACTCTGGCTAGAGCTTGTGCGTGCGTGCGTGCATGCGTGCATATTCTTATGTGTGTTTTTGTGTGTATAGGTCTTATCACGCTACAGGGTAGGGAGGGTGGGTAGCGTGTAACTGAAAATTAAATGTAGTGTGTGTTTGTGTGTGCTCTTTTAAATTAACTCTTTGGAAGTAAAGTACCTCACTCCCAGCAGTAAAGCAGTCAGTCATCAAGTAGTGGCCACTCAGTCTGTCAGTACTCACTCTGACCTGAAATCAACCACAATTAATCAGTGAGCGTCTGCTGGGAACATTTCTTCCCATATGTTTTCCAGTAAGGCTTTGCTGAGTATGCTCCTAGACCACCATCGTCCTTCACATCCTAACTGTGGCGCTACCTGCTATCGCCTGCTGTCCAGCTGGGAGTTTTGCTCATTGCTGAAGGAAACAATAGCCATAATTGCTGATAGAGGGAGGGACACAACCCCCAATCTTCCAGTCGCAAACCTGAGTAGCTAAGTTCCAGTTGACCTCCATGTTTTTACAGCCGCCATGTTAGCGATGTGGCTTGGATTGGCAATGTAGTTCTTTACGTTGGTCAGTCCAAGAAATAGCTCAACAACTATTGGATAGATTGCCATGCATTTATAAACAGACATTGATGGGATGAATCCTAATGACTTTGGTGATCCCCTGACTTTTCCTTGTGCAGGCCAAACCCCCAACACACACACACACAAACACACATACATTCACACTTTCTCACTTCCTCATACCTATTAATTGCCATTCACTTCCTGTCCATCAAATGTCTTATGACTTTTTCTCCTGTCCCAGTCCCCTCAGTTGCACATCCAGCCACTTCCGCTTGTCCTGCTGAAACCTTTTTACCTCCTGTCCCAGTCACCTGACCTACCCCACTCGCCAGCTCAATTGTTCCAACTTTTCTCATCAGCCCTGCAGATAGTTAACCAGCTCTGTTCCACTCATTCCCAGCCCTATCGTCAAAGTTGCCAATGTTGCTTTCATTGCTTTCTAGCCATCTGAACCTGTATTTTGTTACCTTTTAGACTGAAATCTGTACCTACCTACTTGAACCACTGACCATTGATGATTCTCAGCCAAACCAAAGTTTGCCTGGTCAGACTTCCTTCCTGGGCCTTGCCTAAATGATTCTGTAAGTGTATATCCCTCCATTTTGTCACTGAAACCCAGAACTGTATCACTCTGCCTATCGTCTGCATTTAGGTCCTATCCCTGTCTTCCCGCCCACACCAGCCGTGACAAAATACCTGCAAAACTAATTAAATTTGGCATTCATAGAATAAAAGCACACTTAACAAAGGATGACATGGTAAACACTATTCCTGCCAAACAGCAGCATGTTAGCAATGCCATTGTGAGCATGCTAAAGTTAGCATTTAGCCCAAAGCATTGGTGTCCACAAGTACAGCCTCCCAGAGCCACTAGCTGCATGTAGACTGTCTTTATGAGCCGCGACAGCAACTCTTGTATTGTTTTCACCTTGTGAGTGTCGCAACACCCCCCCCACTCCGTGATTAGATTGAATCCTGTCACTCTCCGTCACTGCTCTCTCTGTGTGGCTGAACTACCTCTGCACCACTACAGTCTGTCACCATAACAGGAGCTGCAATTTTTCCATTTAGTTGCCACCATAAATCTGCTTCATGTGAAGCTTTTATGTTCCATCGCCACAACAAACCTGTCTCCCATAGTGATTCAGTCAAGCATTTCTTTTATGGTAAAGAGCTAAACAGTCAACAGAATAAATGGTACATGGTATCAAAAACAAACCATATAGGGTATTTACATTGGATGTTTGGATTCTATTTCTCACAAGTCAAATCCATAACATGTCAAGTTCAGTACAACATTATTGGAAAAACACTTAAGGCCCCACACACCCACAGATGTCTTCGATTATTCTTTCTGATTAGACGTCTTTTCAAGCCAACTGTTGAGTTGAGCAATGTTGTTAGTGAGCTGAGGTGTCCCAATTCTAGTGGTACTCAAAGTGAAAATAAATTGGCTTTAGGCTAAGAGATGGGAAAATGTTATTTTTGTTCCAGTTACTGTCTTTACCATTACTGTACATAATATACTAATTTGTCTTCCTTATCACATTCTGCCACTCTCTCTGTAGTCACATTTCCTAAAGCAAGATTTATGGTTCTGTAGAGGCTACGTAGCCTACGTAAGTGAGATGAAGTTTATACTTGTACTCTTGTATTATACTTTATACTTGCGTTGGTGTGTGCGTCGATCTCTTTAAGCGAATAGCAGGGCAGGCATGTGCATGCACTTGGTAGTGTGTGGTAGAGCAAGTGAGAGACTGAAGGGCGATTAGCTTTGGAGAGAGCACCGATTCTATGGTAGCCATAGGCTATCTTTCCACCCACACGTTTTTATGCGCATTAAGGGGTGTCGAATAATGTCATATGGAAACAGTAAAATTCAATTAAATTTCATGGATATCGACTCAAGGTTTATACGCTCAGTCTCATTGTATTTTCTCTTGATAGATATTCTGCTTATGCGCCAAACACGGATTGGAAACGTTATTTGCCAAATAAATGAATTGTGATTGAGTTTGAGGTCATTTTATGTTTTAACAGACTCACACACTGTATGGGTCAAAGTGGTGAAGACCACACGCCTATGCGCACTGCCGGGAGTGTTGACGCAAATGTCAACCAACCATGCAACAATCGTCTACCATAGCCTATAGTAAAATGATTGATAGCCAGCCCTTTCTATTGACAAAATCCCTGCAACCTTCAGCAGGGGGTCTAATCGTGAATCCCGATTATTGCACCACACACCTGTGGCACAAGGTGTGCTCTATAGTTACGCAGTGAGATCTCATACGCCTTATCCACTCCAGGTATGTATATACCTTTGTATCATCCTTGTTCGTATGACATTGCACAAGGCATAACCACACGGTGGTCTTGCTGACCCAAACGTTCCGCCTACCATGTGTTCTGCACATGCAGCCAGTTTTTAGAGTGCAATGGCGATACACTTCTCAGGTTGGAACTAGGGGCCATGGCTTATCTGGGTCAAGGGACGGGCCAGTAAAATTACACAACAGGTCAAATCCAAAAATGCTTTAACCAAAGGGTTTCAATGAAGTGTCTCTTCCAATCACAATCTTCCAGAAGTGTTTGGAGCGCTCTCGTACCCACACCATCGGCCACCTCCGTTGTCATTGGGCATTTACGTGCATCTGCACCATCACAACAATTTCTTGATACCGACGTTGTCACAAATACAGCTTGCCACATCCTAGATTTGTCAGTTTTGGAGTTGGAATAAGACATTGTTTTCTTCAGTGTTTTTCAAACTCATTTTTTTGCCACCTGGAAGTCACACTGAGTTAACAAAAGGCAAACATCATTATAAGAAATTTAAGTAATCAGTAAGTCAGATAGGGATACAAAAGATAAGTGGGTAGTCAAATAACTTGGAACACATTACAAACCTAAACCAACATCCAACAGGCTCACATGGGGACCTTTTCCTGTAAGATTACAGAACACTAGTGTAATTAATGTAGGCACTTCTGCCCATAATAAACCAAATTCCACACACGTTTTCCATTCAAAGGTGTCTTTTATTTAACGCTACGCCAGATTAGATTTACATTTAGATTTACAAAGCACCATTGTTCCGATTCCCAATGCAGGTCCCACCTTTTTAATCTGCCACACTTAACATTGCGTCTGTCACCTGTGATTAGCTGAATTAATTTCATCTTTGCCGTTAGTTGGCCTGCGTCTCCCCTGCACCACAATGTACAATTTGAATCCCATTCACTTGAGTTCCAAACCAAGGCATTCAAGCACATAATCAACATTGTGTTTGAGGCTAAATGAATCCCGTCTTCTCTCGTAGTGGAGGACTAGAGATTAAAGATTTCAATCATGCAGAATATTCTGACACTTTAGCACTCCAATGTCCCAATCTAGTAAATAACAGTTCATTTTAGATTATCAGTCTCAGTTCTGTTGACTAAAACATGGAGATGTACAGTAATAGGGAGTGGAGTGGAGGGAACGAATTACTGCTAATAAATGTAGGAACTATCTTTTCATCAAGTTCTAAAAACAACATAGTCAACAACATAGTCATTTACTGATGAGTTACGACTGAATTTGATTTATCTATTATATTAACATGATTCTCATTGCATTTCCCCGTTTTTCGCCGTGTGCCTCTGGCTCTGTGTGTGTGTTATAGTATCTGTTGTTTTGGGGTCAGGGTGGAAGGATCGGACTGCTATGTTGAGCTGCGTTTGGCTCCAATTAAAACGACAACACTTGACAGCAGCAGAATACAAAATGAGAGATACTGCAGCTCAGTGCCTTGTATACTCCCTGCTATCCAATTCTCTCTCTGTTTTTATTTCCCGATCCTCTGTCTGTCTGCGATTAGATCAATCTTTCATGATCTCAGTTGGGTCAAAATGCCACATTGCAGCAGCAAATAGCCAAAGGCCAAAGCAAAAAAGAAAAGATGGTCAAAATAGGAATGGAGCGAATAGGGGTATGTAAAATATATGCAAGTATACATTTTAAAATGATCATCACATGTTATTCAGAGATGTATGAAATATGAAAAAGGTGGACAAGCAAGGCCTCTTGAAAGTGTGACAAATAGCAACAGGAGTGGCAGAAGTTAGGCAAGGCAAGTTTATTTATATGGCATCTTATCATACACAGAGGTAATTCAAAGTGCTTTACAAGCAAAACAACAACAACAAACAGAAGTATACAATGAGATAAATGAAAGTACAGAAATATTTTATAAAGGTGCACAAGAGTTTAAAACCAAAATAATAAAAACCATAAAACAAGACGAAAAAGAGAACACTGTTTAACTTAGTTTGTAAAATGGCTACAAAAATGACAAAGAAATGTGAAAAGCACACTAGTAAACATGTGGAAATCATAGCAGACAGATGGAGATAGTTGTAGATACCATAAGAGCATAAAGAATTGAGTCTGTGCAATACTGGCTGTGTTTATGTATGTATGTATCCTCCCCTCAGGTCTGTTTCTTTGTGTGTCTCTATCTAATTCTGTTTGTGTCCCCTTCCTCTCATTCTCTTGACTCAGCTCTTTCTGTTTTCT
This sequence comes from Percina caprodes, assembly GCA_013375575.1. Taxonomy (NCBI): domain Eukaryota; kingdom Metazoa; phylum Chordata; class Actinopteri; order Perciformes; family Percidae; genus Percina; species Percina caprodes. The sequence continues at coordinate 2,082,394 of JABXJD010000019.1, read as the reverse complement.
TTCTGTTTGCCTTCATATCTTTTGTTCGCTGCGCTGTCACTTAGTTGCTCAGGGCAACTTGTTTCAGCTCATCAGTTAAGTCAACTATGCAGTGCAGGGCTCAACTCTCTGCAGCTCTCCGGCTCTTTGTTCACATCCGAGAAAACATCCAAACTTTAGACCCAGCTGCTAATTTTATTCACCCTGAGCAACCACATCACTAGTTTTACGTAATTATTTTTTATACTTTAGTTATCTGACTTGACCTTTTTGACAAACCTCTTCCCTGAACATTGATTGACCAATCATGTCTTGGCATGGCAAGTCTGTCATGCTTTGAATTTTTCCAAATGCTAAAAAGGTGTATGGTGCTATAATAGGAGCTTTACGCTACATCTAAAAGGTTTTTTTCTTTTGTATTAAAGTGCCAATATTAAGCTCATTTTCAGGTTCATACTTGTATTTTGAAGTTAGAATAGGTTTAGATGGTTTCATTTTCAAAAAAATACCATATTTCTGTTGGACTGCACACTGCTGCAGATTATGTTTTCACCCTGTGTGTTTAGGTCTCTGTTTTAGCTACAGAGTGAGACATCCCTACTTCTTTACTATCTTTGTTGGGAGTCACACATGCTCAGTAGCTAGGTAAGATCACATCAGCTAGATAACTCTTTCTCCACCTTTTGTCAGTACAAGGCAGGATGAACTGGGAGACTTCTTCTAAACTAGGGGCACTTGTGGAATACCTGCAGAACAGGGACATGGAAGTAGTTATTTTGTAGATTAGGCTGAACTAGTGTGTGTTGTAGCAGTGTTTTGCCATTGAGAACAAACTAGCATGCTACGGTTAGCCACCTTGTCTCAGCTAGTTACGTAGAAAGCCGTGCAGATTGCATTGCCAGACCTTCCTCCACAGTGCTGCGGAGGATGGTCTGGCGAGTCCACACAGCATTCCAGGATGGGAGAAAAACGTGCTGTGGTTTATTGGCATTTCAATAAACCAATCATAATTGTCTTGCAGCGCTAAGACCCACATGGAGCAACGGCACCTTTTTAGTCATGCAAGAGAATACTCAGGTTGGACAGAGAGTCTAGCTAGCTGTCTGGATTTACCCTGCAGAGATCTGAGGAGTTTAAAATTACAATACAAAGAGAGAGGAAGGTAATGGACAAGTGGCCGTTAGTTCAATAGTGACTATATTATATTAGATTACAAATTACAAAATGCATTTGCATGGGAATTAGTCAGTTAAGCAATAGCTGTTTTCCAGGGACGACAAGAAATGTCTTTACACAACTTTATCACATTTGCCAATCTCTGAATGCATTTTTCTTTTTTTAAACTTGCTTTTTATTCCTACTTACTTTCCACTGCTTTGTGGAAGTAGTTGTCTGTCATTGTCCCCATGTGTGACACCTGATCTTCCTCATAATTTGTCTCCTATACCTGCTCTCCTCTTTCTCTTTGAGGTATCACTCCAGGTTTTGTTGCACAGTCTTTAACCTTTTCAGCTTGACATCCAGAGTAACTCGCAGAGGTTGAAAAACACAGCTTGCTAGGGCTGTCAATTACTGCACTTTGTAAATAGCCTACAATGCACAAGTTGTCATCAACTTATCAGAATCTCACCTTGACTTCAGGCTGAGCCAGGTTTACAGCAGTCCTTCTTGTAGTTCTCTGCTGACCTGGTGAAACCATGTCTGTCAGGATGCTGCGTGTCGTGCCCTCGTCTCACTGATGGGCAGACTGCAGTGCTCCACTGCCCACCTGCCCATGCAAATCATTACCTCTGTGTGTGTGTGTGTGTGTGTGTGTGTGTGTGTGTGTGCATCATACTCACTACAGTGTCCTCCAGGTCATGTTGAAGTTGTTTCCCACAAGGAAGTTCATTGCTCTAAAAGGTATGGTGTGCTATTTGGCATGTGTGTTTGTGTGTTCATGTTGGCAGCTTTCTGAGTTAGAGCATATTGGTAACCAGTGTTTCTATAGTTGATCTCACAGAACAAAACAGCGTAAAGGATGCCATTGTGGGAAACCATATTAATTGTCCTAAAGGTTTTCTCTGAGGGGATATCTGTAAGACACAGAGAATTGTCTTCATGGGGACTGCCAGCTGGCTGGTCCTCTATTCTTTCTGTAAATTGCCCCAGAATCTGTCTGCTCTCTCTTCCTCTGCTATCTCCTTCCTGTCAGAGATCTGGTAGTCTACCAGTAGCTCTTTTAGCCCGTCCGCATCATGCGTCAGCTCAGGAAACATCCTCTATTGCCTTGTCACTATCAATACAAGTGAATCATTTTAAAACATAGTACTGCAGTTGACAGTGTTGAAGCCTGGAAAATGAATACCAACATTTAGACATATGTGTATGTGCAATATTCAGCTTTTGTGTCTTAACATACAGTATATCATTTCTTAATGTCACACTTGTCGTAGGTGCACTCACATCATAGATGAAGGTGGGATTAATAGCAAGGCTGTTGTATTAGATCACATTAGATTGTACAAGTGTCAACTGTACAGTAATTAATTTAGTGTAAATGATTATAAAAATGTGATTAGCTTATAGCAACAGCTTTCTCAGTCACATCTTTTTCTACTTGACTTTGGTCTGACATTACTACCTTCGCTGTGCCTCTCCCCCCACCAAATAAAGCATCTTCACAGCTAACACGCCTTCACACACATGCATTGAAGTGGACGCTCCAGTGCCACATCTTTTCACATGGTCTAGAATTTGTAGTGACACCTCCTAGTTACAAGGTTTCATAAGTGCAAAGAGATTTCTCTCACAGTCCACATCAGTGAGAAAATTGTGTGCGCATGCTGTAGATGAATTAGCTTGTTCAGTTTACCTTTAAAATTTGACAAACTGAAGGTCTAAATTGTAGTGCAATAAGGATATATTGTGTCTATATGTAACACTTAAAGCCATAGTGCATAGTTTCTTTCGCCCTCATGAGGAATTCTAAATAATGACAACAACATTGTTGGTGCGTCCACATGATATAAGCCTTCCTTGATTGCGCACGCGCCCCCACCCCTCCTCCACCCAGTTGCTAGTAGCAAAAGAGAACACGGAGGATTAAAGGAGAATTTCGCTGAATTTTTACGTTAATCTTGATCGCTATAAATATGCGTGTACTTTCAATTGAAAACAACTCCACCTGAATCGGTGCAGACAACACGGAGTAGCTGCAGCTACGTGTACGAGCTTCCACTGAGCGAAAATGGCAGTTGTCGAAGCAAGTTTTAGACAATTTTCAATTCTTATCAGAATGTTGAAAATAAGCCTAAATTCCCACGGGGACATATGATACAGTACACTTCATGGGTCTATGTCTAAGCATGTTTTGGGTCGACAGCATTATAACAAACAGAGACTTGCTGTGTTGGTGGCTTGTCTCCTATGCAAGAGTGTGATGGCTTACAGTGGGCTTCATATTAAGAAAACCCAAACATAAAAAAAATCCTTGGGTCATATTATACCTTCCAGGCAAACTCAAGCATGTTTAATTACTACCATAACAGCTGCATATTACCTCTGTAGGATGTGTACTGAGCTGGTGCCACCAAGTGGAGCGTGTGAGTAATGCAAAATTGCAAGCCAGCTTTGTTTCTACTGAGGAATTTAAAGCTTCCAGGCTTGTTCTAATTTTAGTAAGCTCTATCACAGTATAAATCTGTACTTTGCCAACATGACTGAAACTGCCTCGACCTGACGTCTAGCAGTTATTTGAAAAAAATTTCCAGATAGTATTTGGTAAGAGTGTCGCCTAGTATGTAGGTCTCAGGTCTCACTTCAACAGCTAATGTGTCCATTAAGGACCATTCAGCCCTCAGCTATCAGGTAATTAGTGTTACCCTCTCTTACCTCCTGCCCTTTTCTCTTTTTCTTAACCTCATTTTCTCATCTCCATCCCTCATTACTCTTCCTCCATGTCCTCCATCTCCCTCTCTCTTCCTTACAGGTCCACAGGCCCCCAGTTCAGGTCCCTTTAGACTCAGACACCAGAGCTCTGCGACTACACACTCCTCCTAATGAGACAAAGTAGATTTTGCAGCTCCGATTCAACTGTGCGTGCGTGCGTGCGTGCGTGCGTGCGTGCGTGCGTGCGTGCGTGCGTGCGTGCATTTGTGGAAAGGCAATTTCCTGTCCAGGGTGACATGGTTACAATGCTTTTGGATTGTCTTTGAATAAAAGAGTGACTAATTGCTTTTAGTTAATACATGTAGTTTGTAAGGAATAACCTTATTCACTTACTTGCCAAGAGTTGGATGAGAGGATCAATACCACTCTGGGCGGGGCAAGGACAGATCCAGAATCTAGAAAGAGTAGATGTACTTCCTGCCCCTTTTGTTATTATAACTGAGTATTTTTACATACCTCAAAACGTGTCTAAAAGAGGACTTTAACGTAGCATAAACACATTAGCTTAAATTATTATTAACATTACATTACGGTAATGTTTTTTGTTTAATCCGTACAAAACTGGAGTTTAAGAACAACATTTTGCAGTGTTATGGGGGTTACATTACTATGACCGTAAAAAGTAACTTTTATGGTTTGTTTTTTTGTGCAGATTAAACAACAGAAATATAACATGTTAGTGAGCTTCAGAGGTGCTAAAATGTGGATTTTGGACATAGCCAGGCTATTTCCCTATGTTTCCAGTTGTTATGCTAAGCTAAGCTAACCAACTGCTGGCTGTAGCCTTATATTGAACAGACAGATATAAGAGATCTAACTTGGCAAGAAACCAAAGAAGAAGAAGCATATTTCCCAAAATGTCAAACTATTTCCAAAGTTATGTTGCGATGATCAGAAAGTCAAAGCCAAAGTTCCAAATAATATGGTCGAACAGATAAGTCTCTTTCACACACACACACACACAGACACACACACACACACACATGCAGGCAGATACACATGAACTCACCGGCACACACACATTGTCCAGATGGGACAACCCAAGGACATTCCAGGAAACGGCTGTAAATGGTGACTGATGCGGCAGAAGGTCTCGAGGACAGTTCACATGTCTCTCTCTTTATATATATATATATATATATATATATATATATATATATATATATATATATATATATTTATGCATCTATGTATTTATTCAAGGGCACGGCAGTTATCCTGGCCTTGGCTTGACACAGGCAAGCAGCACACAGCAGCTGTTGACCCAAGTGATTCCAAAACGGTGACCTACCCAGCTGGTTGCCTGTTGGGGGGGGCTGAAAAAGTTGGAGGGGGAATACAGGAAGCAGATAGAGGTGGTCTAAAAGGACACATAGATATACAGGATCCGAGTGGGAAGAAGGAAAAGGAAGGATGTCACACTGTTATCTTGCTTTCCTCTGCAAATTTAGTGTCAAACATTGGCTATGTTCTTTACATGAAAAACTGTCCTAGATAACTCAGAAATTAATAATATGGCTCTGATTGTGCTTGCAGCAAAAAAACGTAGAAACTCTAGTTGTTTGTCGTCTTTTACTTTGATTTGTTAGGCTACTTTGCATGTTTTTCTTTATCTTTATCTTCTAAACTCAATACTTACAGTTGCAAAGTCTACGCCCATTACAACTAGAAAGCAAATTGGATGATGGAAAATGATAGGGGTTAAGGAACAAGGTCAAGAAAGGAGGAGGAGGAGGCGAAGAGAGAAATGAGAGGAGGCCTGGAAAGCGGAGGAGATGCAGCCAAGCAAACACTCCCTGGGCAATTAAGGATTTTGAGATAGGGGAAGACAAAAAGGGATTAAAAGGAAGGATATATGGGTTTGAGAGGAGTGGTTTGCTCTGGGGTGAAACGGGTGAGAAATGAATAGAAAAGGCAAAGGTAGGCATTTTGCAGCAAAAGAGGTGGAGTGAGGACAAAGACACAAGGAATGAACTAATGACAGATGAGCTGAGGTAGAAGAGGATGAAGATGGAGGAGGAGGGAGATGAAAGAGAGTCAAAGGGTGCAAAAGAGGAAAACCCCTTTTTTAAATATGCTAAAAAAGGCTACTGTGGCAAATTGACAGTCATTCAAACTGACACCTACAGCAGAGATGAAACCATGTCTGAGCAGGCATGACTGGACAAGAATAATCATCACACTTACTGATGTGGCTTACAACATTTAGCCAGACTTCTATGATCTTGAACCTAATTAAATGTGGAGACAACTGCCGTGACTACACAGGAAATTATTTGTGATTGTGATGAATACATATTTTAACACATTATTACAGCATCAGCAAAGTTTATTCTACCAGATAATCCAGTTTACCTGTGTTCTTAACTGAGGCAGTATGTATACAGTATATATTTAAATACATATATATATATATATATATATATATATATATATATATATATATATATATATATATATTTAATGACTTTCCAATGTCTCCACATTGAAATATATATATATATATATATATATATATATGTCCTGTGTGTGTGTGTGTGTGTGTGTGTGTGTGTGTGTGTGTGTGTGTGTGTGTGTGTGTTTGAGAGAGAAACTGGTTTGTTGCTTGAGTTTGGTTTGACTGAGCCCCCAAAAGAGATTTGAGAATCAAAGCTGTGCCATTTAGGAGCTTTCACAGTGCCTAGTGTTTGTCAAGCGTGCAGATTTGTAAATGAGATTTAGGGATGTCTTCCTGCAAAACACCAGATGCAGGAAACATGTGACATATTGCAGATTTTTCTCTTACCCCAAACTAAAAACCTGACACTCAACTGTGCAGTGCAACATTAACTATTCCTTGCTCAAAGTGGCAGGGTTACCTTCAAAAAGGGTACATGAATCCCTTAATTATGCACATCAGTGTTAAATGAAACATTAAGCTGCGGAGATGTAGTTCTCCTGGCAAAACCTTCATGAGAGCTCACAAAAATGTAGCTTTTAATCACTTACCTGGTAAAAGCCTCCCTCTTTTCTCTGTCTCTCACCTTCTCTCAAACCCACAGAGTTTGAGGACACTGTTATGTAATGTACCGAGAGACACAAACCTTTTGATGGAACTGGAACTGCTGTTAAATCAACCTTTACATTTATTCATTTGCAACACCACAATCCATTTAGTTTGGTTCCTTTCTGGACAACTGACTCAGTATTTGCGCTGTCACTAAATTTTTCTCACTCACATAGAGCCAACCAATATGTTTAGCCAGGCTTATGGTACAGCTCTATGGCTGGTCGGTCGGACCACCACTTTGTGGTTTTGGTCCAGCCTGATATTACAACTACTGTATGGATTTCAATCTCCGTATTTATTGATTAGCATTACAATTTTGTACCGACACTTTTGGTTTCCACAAGATAAATCCTACTGACTTTCGTGATCCCCTGACTTTCCATCTAGCACCACCATGTTGACATTTTTGGTTTTAGGTGAAATGTCTTAACAACTATGTAAAATCTGATTAATTTCATATACTGTATATTCCCTTCTGGAGGAATTGTTTGGTGATTCCTTTTTTTATCTGCTATATTAGTTCAATATAATGTGTCCAATATTTTAATATTATTTGTTTAACTGTCCTTTGTATTTTGTGCAAATTGGGGCTCATTAGGGCGTCAACACTATATAAAAATATCATTTGGACGACGTTTTACATTCTAATCCTTGTACGTTATGTTCATTTTGCACTAAAGTAGGCTTTACCATGTGACAGTTTCATGTCACAATGTTCATGCAAGGCTGGCTACAATAGAAGATTTTGGGCAAATTGCCCAGCCCTATGTGCTAATTAGCTAAGCAAGTATAAACCGGAGAATTAGCTAAATATGTCGCATTTAATCAACTTTTGAGGACAAATTAGTTATACTTACCTGGTTTACATCAGTAGTAATAGTGAAATGAACTTTGGGCCACAGCAGAAGCAGAGCCTACAGGAAGAAGAAGCCAAGTCACCCCTATGTGTCATGATAGGGATTGTCACCCCAGCAGGAGGGTTGCTGTGACTCACTGAGTTTTGTCACAGAGGTACTGCCATGCTAACAACTTTGGCCAGCTTGACAGTACCCTTGTATTTGGAGAGAAGGGTAATGTTCGTCAAATGTCACATGGACACTCATGATTTTGCTACTAACCGAGCTGATTCAGCTACTCAGCCGCAGGGAACAAAGACAGGCTAGGTCTGTCTGCATTTATTATCTACTCTCTCTTAGGAGGGCTGCTGAGCTAAAGGTCATGGACCAAGTCTGCTTCACATCTGTCTCCACAACAGTTTTGCTGCGCAGTATCAGCCATCTGAAAAAGTTATCAATCTTCACCGTCATCATCATGATTGATACCGCAGAGTTTAGTTGGCAAAATGATGTAGACGAGATCTTGTATATATTCGTGTGATGAATGTGAAATGACTGAACAATGCTGAACTTTTAAGCAACACCAAAGATTCTTTTGTACCTTAAAACAATGTTTCCAAAATCGTTTCAGTGGTTCATCAACTCGTAACAGGGTGAATGACACCTCATTTGCTTCGTGGCTCTCTATTGGCTATAACCGCACCATGCAAGTTTGCCAGATCAGGTAGCAGATCTGTAGTTCGAATGAGACAGCGGTAATGGACAATTCCGCTTCCAACCTGTGGGGGGACCGAAGAGGAAAAGTGCTTTGGTGTTGCTTTAAGTATTGTTGTGAACTCGTAGCATATGTTAAATGGTCTGTGTTGCATTCTCCTTGTCCACATTGGAAGCAGTTGGTTTTAAAAGATAAGTAAAGTGAAAATTAGAGATCCAGGGCTTCAGTACACTGGCAATATATGCCTTTCAATTATGTTGTCTCATTCAGCTTCATCATTCATTCCTTTGTTGTTTATCACTATCAAAACCAGGTGAAAACATTACTTTCCATTTTTATTTTTAGTGCACACACAATTGCTTTCCCCAGTTTAAGTGCTGCGGGTTAACCTTGCTCATTGGGGTTCCATTAGCAATTTATTTAAGTATAGGAATACAGAATATTTGATTAGATATTTGGTTTCATGTTTAGTCCTGGGTGGTTTTGAAACTTCAACCTTCCGATCAGAATCCATCTCTGTCCTAAAGATACATCTCTAGCTAGAGCAAGAGCAACACTGTCTCTCTGTGGAACTTTCAAAGAACTGCATCGACGAACTGCATCAAGGCTTAGCAAGCACAGGAGTAATATGAGAACAGGTGGCATTCTTGTTTCTAATTGGCCAGTCAAATATCAGCACTTTGAGATACTTTTACATTGAAAACCTATTGGATCCATCAACACCTTTACTGTATATCTAGACTTGTATCTTGAGCTGTAACAATTATTTTCCAATAATCACTGTTATGTGACCCAGATAATGTAATAACACAGATACAAAGCCTATGAAGTAGACAAATATTTTTCTAAGTGTATACCCCCCGTCATTTTTGTTGCTATTATCATGTATAATATATATATATATATATATATATATATATATATATATATATATATATATATATATATATAGTGTCTAATGTACGCAATTAATACGTACATTAGACAAAGAAAACGGGATTATGTAAAATAAATTGACAGTTATGTAAAATACAAGCCTACTTGTATCCTATTATTATAGGTTTATTATCCCCTTAGAATGTAGCCTACACATGACATGACAAGACAACATGCTTATAAAGATTGTTTATAAATATTCCACTTATATAAATAGTTTATGATAGTTGTGAATATTTGACCCACTATATATGCTTTTTGATTACTCTTAGTATCGTGTTAACCTATGGCTCCCATTTTATTACTTGAAATGAGTGTTTATAGTTTTTATTGTATCCTTTGTGACCTATAGGTTAGAAAATTGTGCAAGACTATGTATGGGAAGTATGTCTATTAATATAATTATTTTTTTGTATAATTCTCAATTTCTTTCTTTAATAGGTATTTACCTAAGAAGGACCTGTAGTTGGTGAGTCCAATGTTCAGATACTCCTTGTATTCATAGAGGAAGTATTTAGATCCTTTACTTAAGCAAAAGTACCCAAAGTGACACTTTCACAATGTGTTTTGTCCAACCAACACTCCATACCTCAACATTATTAACAAGACATTGAAATGATTAAAATATATAAACAAAAAATCAGCAAATCCTCACATTTGAGAAGTTGGAACCATGGAATATATTTGTAAGAATGACTTAAACATTTATCAAAACAGTTGCTTATATAGTCAAACTCTTCATTTGTTTTCTGTGCAAACATCTATAGTATGGTACTATAACTAAAGTTGTCAAATAAATGTAATGAAGTATAAAGTAGAATATTTCCCTCTGGAATGTAGTGGAGTAGAAGTAGAAAGTGGCATAAAAAGAAAAGACTCATGTAAAGTACAAGTACCACAGAATTGTACTTAAGTACAGAACTCCAGTAAGACCAAGACCACATATTTGCATTATTTTGAAACTGTGCACATATTGTTGTTCTTGAAATGTACTTCCATAATTGTGTGCAAATTACACTTTTGTTTATTTATCATATGTGAAGTACAGTATGTGAAGACAATTGTATATTTACACAGTTGCACTTAAAAAAAAAAAAAACTTGAATGAACTACAAATGGTCAAAAATAACACCAAGGATTCTCAAATTCGCAGTCAATGGCTTTATGTGTAGGTAGATTTATTAAAAAAAAAAAAAAAAATACTACACAAACTACAAACAATAGGCATAAACAAATCTAATATATTTGGATTACTTAAATAGAGAATAATATCCATCACTATCTGTTGAAATTTCACATTACAGGTAGCAGCCAGGAACAACACAGGGAGCAACAAAGGGTGAACTGTGCAGTAATACATTACACTGGTTAGCATGTCCCATAGTTGGTTAGCAGAAGGCAAAAATAACAGATCCCAGATCCTTTCTCGAATCAATAGCCAAATACTTACAAATATCAGGTTTAAAAATAAAGTGTTGAAATGCTTGCACAACCAATATTTATAGGCAGGTGCACGAAAAAAAAAGGTTACTGCTTGGAAGGTAAAATGCGTGTGGGGTCTATTTATTGCATGAGAACACAATGAAAGTTAATACTGGTTCAGGGGTTCTTTGAGATTTCTTTTTTTTCTGTGATTCTTGGATCCTTTGTTCTGTTCATGCTCATGAGGTTAAATGTGCTCCATGTGTCCTAATCAGATAAACCCTAAAACGTCATCTATGCATTAGCTTGAAAGCAGGCGTGTTCTTTGTGATGGCAGATTGCAGTGTATAATGCATTGAGATTATAGGCTGTGAGTGTTGTTTAACACAGACGTTGTTTAATCTAGAATATTTTCAGATGTTTACGTTATCTACAGAATATAGATTAGAGTGTTCCTTACTAATCCTTACCCCTTTCACCTCATTTGTGTAAAGATTTCTGGACCTTTGCACAGTAAACTAACTAGCAGATTTGAATGCAGACTGCACAGGGATTACCATCTGTGCTATATGATAACCATGCCAACTGCTAACAGTGTGACTGTAGTCAAGCAAAAGGAAATGAAGGCACAGAGGTGCATATTATATATCAAACACACTCTGATGGCTGTTAAAGGACTCAAACTGATTGTTATTAAGTTGACAGTACAGGGCATTGCCCTGCATATGGTCACATCTATTATAAAAGAAAACCTGTGGGTGAGCAGTTGTTAAGAATTAACCATTTGGTCAACCGAAATCTGTATGATAACATGTGATGCATCTAAGATCAGCACCTCTGTGGAGCTGATAACACAGGGCAAGAGGCACAACTTATGTCATAACAGGCCTGTCGTGCAGTTCACTTTCAATTATATCAGAATAGAATTAATTACATTTTTTGTTATTTTTTTACCAAGAAAACGGTTGTTGTTTTAAAATTAAATTAAATGCACATAGGAATTTACAAAGAACTGATCCCAGTCCTGCTATAGAGACATACACTCAACACAATTTTTATATCACCTCTAATCTTATAAACCTCAGTGTGAGTTTGGCATCAATCATCTGCTGGTTCACAAATTATGCGGCAAATGGAATTATAATACCAGTTATACAGTTGAATTGAACAAAAAGCGTTATATAGCAAATATTACAGGTACAGTATTAAGGATCACTGATAGGAAATATAACTACAGGCTACCAAATAACAAAAAAAGTAAAAACAATCATAGAAGTGCAAAATTGAAATAAATTAAAAAATTATAGACTCTCCAGCCAACTTGCTCTTATTAACCATCAACCTGTGTCCTTTGATTTTAATATATTAAATGGATCTATGCAAAAGTGTACAGTCAGATTAATTCCATTGTAGTCAGCAGCAGATTATTCTCACTGCAGAAACCATGTGGGAAACCTGATATGTTATATATAATAATATAATAATGTTAGTAGTGAAAAAAACCCATTAATAATAATTCATAAATAACTAAACATTGCAACACCAAAAAACTACAATTTCCAATTTAAATAAAAGTATGCAAGCGTTTTGTACCTTTGTACAGAAGTAGAATACTAATTAAGCTGGATGCACTAATGTGCAAGAGGTATTTTAATGTTGTAGGTGGTTTAATTACAGCCATCAGATAAATATAGTGGAGTAAAAAGTGCAATATTTCTATGTCGTGGAGTAAAAGTATAAATTCTTGCAAAATGTAAATGCTAAATCACGTTGTAGTGCTCCAAAATCAAAATATACTTTGTTACATTATACTTCTGAAAAAGCTTAAGTGGATCTCTGACTTTCTACAGATGTATCTATAAGAAGGCAACATTCATCAAAGTCAGCTTTTAGTGTTGGAAGGTAACTGTTTTGATATCAGGCTATGCTGGTAAACCCAAAATCTGTTTCTGTTTCTAAGTACATTGAATATGATGCCAGATGTCCCCCCCCCCCCCCTCAGTAGTATCCATGAACCAACCAGGTTTTTAAGGAGACAATTACAGTATATGTAAATCATAAATGTTATTAGCTTGCAAAATGGCCTTTAGCTTCAATGCTAGTGTGTAACCTATTTACAGAAAGAAATAAAACAGAAAGAAAGACAATTAGTTTGACTGACTGACTACAATAAAAGTGACCTTGTGAGCACTCGGTGACTCTGCTGCTCTCTCTGGTTACACGTTCCCCCCCCTGTTGATGACGTTACCTCCCGGAGGGGCGATGTGGATAGAGTCGAGAATGGGCCGCAGTATCTGGCCAAATGGTCTGGAAATGGAAGGATGTTTTTTTTTAGGCCTAAACCATACATACAAACCATAATCATATGTCACTGCAAATTAACCATTAAGGCTGCACAATATGAGGAAAATATGCAACATGCCATAACGTTGTTGAATATCAAAAAAACAATATTACTTGCCATAAATAAACAGATATTAAAGTGTACTCAGTTTTGCATTTCTTTCAGTAGTCTACGGAAATACAACACATTGCTTGTTGAAACAAATGAAAGCAAACCATTTCCAGCATTATTTTATTGAACAAATTGAACATTGAATTGAATATAAAATGATGCACTAAAAAAGAATGACAGTTACATTTTAAAGGGCAGTTTTCTACTAATATTCTTTTTCAACTAACACAAAAAATCTCTGAGGGTCTTTTGCGATATGCTGCAATATGCTGCCTCCTCTCTGATATATATATATATATATATATATATATATATATATATATATATATATATATATATATATATATATATATATATATATATATATATATATATTGCCTGATTAACAAATTGTAACTGCTTTTCTTTTCCAGCGTGGTTATATAAGTGTTTTAAAAGCCTATAATATCTTTCCACATAAGAAATATGATTTGCGATTTGCACGGTGAACAATTTCAAATTTGGCAAACGTTTTTCATGATTGTAGGACACAGCGCACATAATAGATAGTTCACGTTACAATAATCCATACTTTTCATGATTTTTACACGTAATTAGAAATTGACATGACTGACGTCATGGGCATCGGACAGACAGAGCTTTACACTCACGTGGAGAGGATTTCCGATGGAAGGTCGGTGATGTAGGACGGGATTGACCTGCCCGTCAGGAACTGAGCCACCTCGTTGGTGAAGGTGTTGCAGTTGTGCTCAAACAGACGATACCTGTCACCTCTGAACCAAGAAAGAATACAAGAGTGGTAAATGCATCAGATAACAGCTTTCATGCACTGTGACTAGTCAGTAACAAGTATGACTATAATAGTGAATTTAGCCACACATAAAAATCAAACTTTGAGAACTTATTGAGCAACTCTTTCCTAAGGATTACTAATATGTGTTACCCTGGAAAATCAAAGTTCTCGCGAGAGCACAATTTGAATTTGCTCAGCGAGTTACTTTGGCATCGAGTAATGCTGCTCATTAACTATACCCTTGTAGCCGAGCTGCACCAATCACATTGATTATTCTGATATAGTCGGCTAGAGGCGAGCTAAACAGAATCCAACAGTTAGCTCTGCTGGTAGCTAAGAATATGGGGCTCTGGATACGTCACCCCATGTGTTGTTGTGATTGGTCGTAGGGTTATTCAATTGCGTGCAGTGAGATTTTCAAATGCACCCTTGAGATGGGTGACTTTCATTACTCAATGCCAGACCCTTAATCTTTCGGATGTGTGTCATTCTCTCTTTGTTTGGCATAAAGACAAAATGGATAACAGCTACTCAACCTGTATGTGCTTTCTCCCAGGGAAGAGAGGTAATCCATGAAGATCTCATCAGACACTTCAGTCTCGCCCAGCTCTACCACTGTATCTGGAGAACCCAGCATTGTTCCACCCTGAGAAACACACAGAAGGCAAATAGAAAATGTCTCACAACACATCATAAGATGAAAAGAGTCATTAAAGGTCCCATGGCATGAACATTTCACTTCAACATTTCACAGGCTGAGTTCCCCCAGCCTGCCTGTGGTTCCCCAGTGGCTAGAAATGGCGATAGGTGTAAACCAAGCCCTGGGTATCCTGCTCTGCCCTTGAGAAAATGAAAGCTTAGATGGGCCGATCTGGAATTTATGAGGTCATAAGGGGCAAGGGGCCTCCACCTTGCCCCCTCTCTACTCCTCAAAAGCTACAATCTCAGAAATGGCACATACTAAGGAAAGCTCATTGCAGGACTGGCACTAGTGGCGGTTATTCTGTACCAAGGCTTAATTTTGGGAAAGAGACTTCAGATATGGTATTAGGGGACCACTAAACTCTATATTAGATTAGATTAGATTAGATTAGATTAGATTAGATTCAACTTTATTGTCTTTACACAGTTACAGGTACAAGGCAACAAAATGCTGTTTAGGTCTAACCAGAAGTGCAATAGCAGTAAGTGCAGGATATATATAAAGGCATCCAAAGAGCACCATGTCATGGGACCTTTAATGTATGTTTCATTGGTAGTCAAAAGAAAAGATACTGTAGGCCCATTGTGTTGGGGTGTTTCTCTGTTTTGAGTGAATAATTGCTAAAGGTAGATGACATCAAGGGAAGATACTGGAAAAACTGCACAGACTGGAAGAAATGTCAGCTGTCTCAATCGTCAATCATCTGGTTTTATCAGTCCCTCTGAATTACAGATGAAGACCAGCTTTCTAGATGTGCCATTTTGCACAATCATGAAGAAAGAAAGAAATCTCAGAAAGGCTAACATACCATTAACAGTGAGTTTAGAGAAACACTAATAAATTCTGGTTTGGTGTTTTGATCGAGTGTGTAGACCAAAAAAAATTGAGTAACCCCATTGATGTTGTTTCATGAAAGTATGTTTTATGCCCAAACTTAAGTTAAGGTATTTCAGGCAGATTTAAAACTTCATTACAAAATAACACCTGAGAGCCTGTTATAACATGTGAGTTACTATTTTGTTAGTAATGCAACACTACACTTTTCAAGGTTTAGTTTCAGCAGTCTGACAGCCTAGAACAGATAATCTGCGTGACAGGGACCTGTTTGGGTATTAATAGTTTTCACTGCTGTAACCCTCGGGTCGCATGCATTTTATCAAGTCTTATTCCTGTCTTTAATCACGAGCGCGTTTTTTCAATTTCAGAGCATTTGTCATTGATTTCACGTTCAGATTTTGTAATAATTTCACTCAAAACCTTGCTCTCACACTTAAATAGCAACTGCTCGAGCTTGAATTTGCTGTGCTTCTGCTAAAACTGTATGCTTGGAATCGGATATGCTGTTGCTTGGACAGATGTCCTGCTTCCAAATTGAAAGAATGCGCTTTTGAATAAAGATAGGAATAAAACTCCATACATTTCCATCATGAGCTTGTTAGAAGAGACATCAAGTCCCCTTGTTACAGACTTACTGGGGAACAGCTGGAGATCCCCTCCCCTCCAAAGAAGAACTCATCGCCGTATGCCACTATAGCTGTGTGCCTGTATCAAAAGCAAAACATGAGCACGGAGGTAAATTCAGGTCACAACAATATTACCTGGATGTATTTAAAATTACAACACAACTTTAATAAACCAGTTGTCCAACCTAATAACTAAATTATTACAGTAATGATGACAGATTTTGGCAACTGGTGAATAAATGCTTTACTTAAACAGACAAATCCAGCCTTAGACAGATCCATGATTGTGTGTATGCATTATTTTATGGTGTATCCAGTATTATAAAACTTCCCTTATCTAATTATGCTTCACTTTAAAATTTCCCGAAATTACTTTTGGGCAAAACTCAAAATAAAAGAAACACAAATATAAAAACAAAATAAGGGACACACACTTAGACACACTGTCACTAGCTGTTATTAGCATGTTTGAGAAGGGATTTGAAATTCCTATGTTATCTGGGATCTTTATTGGCCTACACCTGCTGGATCCACACATTACATTAGTTGTTAGATATGTTTATACTTTTTCTCTTTTTACTTGTCTTCTGTTTCTTTTCCTTTCAGAGCCTTGCAATGAAATCTCGCTCAACATATTATGACAATAAAGTCTGTCTAAGTCTAAGTTGTTTTCACGACTCAGGAGGTGGGACATATAGGTCCCAAGCGAACCAGGCTCTGTCAAAATAACAGAAAAAAGATTCATACCATATACCATCCAGTTGCTTTCCTGTAACAATAAAGAAAAAAGCTGTGAGAGGAGGTAGCAGATTATTTTTTGTACAATCTCCAAATACCGACCATTGAACCATTCCTTAGCATGTACAGTTGTGATATAAACAAGTCGCGCTTTACACTATTTTCAAAATAAATGTATTAAAAATAACTAGACCTTGATAACTTAAATCAGCACACTGCACGGAGACAACTGCATAACAGCGACTGTACAATGGTAGTGAAAGCATCTCCACCCGGTATTTGTTATTATCACTTATTCCCCCCCAAGGCCAGGCTACAAATCGGATTTTGTATCTGTACTTACCCAACATGATAGGACTAAGGTTGCGGGCCATTCCTCTCGATAGATCGTAAATATATAGCTGTACATTGTATCGAGTAGCATTCTTATCCATAATGTAAACCTTCAAATAGCTATTTTCTTTTTCTTTTGGCTGGCTTAGCAACGGCACAGCTGACTGAGAAGGGGGGGGGGGGTGTTCTCTGAGAATGACGTCATCACGTCTAAGACATAGCCGACTTCCGATTCGAGTGCTTTCAAACTAAAATCATTATTAAGCGGAATGTACAATACATCGTGAGTTTAAGTTATAGATTTTTTTTTTTAAGTCGAAATATACTTTTATTTTTTTTTTTTTTGCATAAGTGCCATGATCAAAGCGCTCGCATCGTCCATGGCTAGCACGAATTTAGAAACTCAAAATTTCTTCAGCTTACACGGACACTTTAGGCACATCTGCAACATACACCACACGTTAATCTTCCTTTTAAGTTAACATAAGTGTCCTGCCCTGACACTTTACATATGTATAGAATAATATATAATATAATTAATATATTATATAATTATACCAAAATATGTATTTTGGCATAAAACCGGCATTTCAATTTAACCAAGCATCCTGTATCATTAATACATGTCTGGAAAATGTACAGCACGCTTAAAAATTCAGCGAGAAATCATTATTTTAATTGTGTCCACAATTAAAATTCTTATTTAAATACACTAGATTACAAGGCGCCGCTACTCCGTCCCAATATGGCGACCGCGTCGACGTACAGCTCCAGCAGCGCGGAATGTACGTATGACGACTACGACCCACCCTGCTTTTAGACCAAAATAGACAGTTGAGGGCAGTGCAGCTGCGATAAACCAGAAATGGCTTCCACCGGAGTTCTTCCCTTTATTAGGGGGGTAGACCTCAGTGGAAACGACTTCAAAGTAAGATTTTTACACAATATTTGTTGATTTTATATCCATCGCAGTTGAGCAACTAACACGTTTAGCTAGCTAGCTAAAGCTATTTCAAGTTAGAGGCTCAAAACACAGCTAGCTTTAACACTAGCTTTGTTAGCTTAATATTACTAGCATTGGGCGTTAGCCAGTTGTCAGATGTTAGACATGGGCAAAGTAACGTTAGCAGTGTGGTTTGTGCCACAATCGTCCTACCAGGCGGTTAATATCTGTTTAGAGTTATTGGTTTGCATAGGTAACGTCAGCATTGCTTCGTTATTTTTGTTAGTGCTTAGCTTAGAATATTCTGGATAGTTGGGCTTTTTTTCAACGTCACTTTAGCGAGCTAAGTTTTTTTTAGCTTTACATTTGGCTAGCTCTGGCTGTGTAGGACATGTCAGCTTTATCAGCATTTACGTTCAATAAGTATATTGTCAAACAATATTAACTAACGTTTTATAGTTTGTTGACTCAATGTCGTAATACTTGTTGGTTTTGGCACACATTGCAGTTTGGGAGACTGGTAAAGCAACCCGGTGGCTGGCAGCAGTGACAGCTGACTGAGATCATCTGGCAATTATTTGAACTGACAGAACTATTTGTGTAACGTTCCTGAACCATAGCGGTCATGCCAGTATTAATGTAGTACAGATAAGCTGGAGAAATAACATGTTTATCAGTTAGTGAATGGCTAGTCTCGCTTTGCCAGACCATACTCCACACTGAATGGCTGATCTCATTTTAGGAAGTGTAGAATGACATCATTTCCTCTGCCAAGTTTAGTCCTAGATCATAACGACTATGACTTTTCAGGTTTCATATCGTGACCGTAATATAGTGTATGTAATGTAATACGGACAAAACATCACAGCTGGCCAAATTTCTGCAGATACATTTTGGTAATTAGGTGGAAATGATGTTGAAGATGTTTGAAGACAGCCTTTTTGCTTTGTTTACTGGCCTTGCATTAAATGACTACCGTCAGTTCCAATTAAACAGATCTCCATGTATTATGGGAACATTACATCAAGGGTCTTGTATGTGTCAATGTTTCTGGTTCAAATGATTTTGGTAAAAAAAAGAAAAAAGACTAATGGGTTTTACAGGCAATGTCAGGTGGATTTTATTTGCACTCTCGACCAGCTTCATCTCAATTTAACATTACAAAGACATAGCATTGATGAAGTCAATAGCAGTATGACTGATGTCAAAAGTAATTCTGACTCCTCTTCTTTTTCTTTCACCTGTCTGTCTTTACAGGGTGGGTACTTCCCAGAGCATGTCAAGTGTATGAGCAGTCTGCGATGGCTGAAACTGAACAGGACCGGACTGTGCTACCTCCCAGAGGAGCTGGCCTCTCTGCAAAAGCTGGTAGAGACATTCAGGGCTTTTTGCTAGTTATTATCTTGTCCTCACATCTCTAAATTTGGAGGCATTAATTCATAAGCATGGTGTTGCTGATCTCTTCTCTAATGAGTCTTCATGAATAAGAATTAACACTCTTCTTCTTTAATATTGTTATGTTGTTTTTACCACCACAACGGCAGTAGTATTATTCTCTTTATCGCTAATAGTAACAGTGTCAAAGTTTATGTTATTAGTCATAGGTTAGTGTTATTTTCATTGCATTTTTGTTCATTGTCTACTATATATATCAATTTATATTTATATAATGTCCAATCTGTTGATAGCAGTGTTGTTAATCTCTGAGTCAAAAAAGGTCTTTTTTGTTTTACATAATGTATTGGTAAGAAAGGATTGTAGCAGATTGGTGCATTTTTATCAATGACACACAGTCCTACTATAATCCCCAATATCTTTGATAGGATTATCTAATCTAAATCTCCAAAGCTTCAGTCAGCAGGTGATCCATGCCAACATGCTTGATTTTACCAGGAGTTGATGAACAAGATTAGTCTGTTATCATGGCTAGGAGTCAAACTGTCTGTGGTGTGTTTATCTGCCTCGATTTTCTCCTGTTTGCAGTTAGGTCATTCTATTTTAAGGCATTAGTGCAAGAAGTACATTGCACAGCCGTCACTATGTTGAGGGATTAAATGGGGTTTTCATTTATGTTTTTGTGCAGTGCATTGTGTATCTCTAACCCAAACCTCTGTGTTTTCCTTCTTTAGGAGCATCTTTCAGTGAGTCACAACAGCCTGACTACTTTACATGGAGAACTGTCCAGCTTACCAAACCTACGGGTAACTGACAACCACACACGCATAAGAAAATACACATGAAGAATGTGCCGATTTCTTTCACTTGTCATAAGCACTGTTTATTTCAAATTAATGCTTTTACTGTAGCCTGTTTCTACTTGTACCAATGTGTTTCACCTTGTGTGCAGGCGGTGGTAGCCAGGGCCAACAACTTGAAAAACTCTGGAGTCCCCGATGACATCTTTCAGCTCGATGACCTCTCTGTGCTGGTATGTAATAATCCCACACAATCCCTCATTCTCTGCTTATCACACCATTGAAGACCTTTTTTTTTGTCAGTGTACACACTTATTTTAACGTGCTTCCTTTCCTTATATTCCAGTCCACTGACTTAACTTTACACATATTACCTTCCCTATTTTTCAGTTGATTATAAAACTTCACTGTCACAAAAATAACTGGCTTACAGACAGTGTTTTCTTTAAAAAAACAACAACAATACATTTTCCTTTTTTTCACTTTTTTTAGGACCTGAGTTTCAACCAGCTGTCAGAGATCCCCAGGGACCTGGAGAACAGCAGGAACATGCTGGTGCTGAATCTGAGCCACAACAGTATCGACTCCATCCCCAACCAGCTGTTCATCAACCTGACAGACCTGCTATATTTGGACCTGAGTGACAACAAGCTGGACAGCCTGCCACCGCAGATGAGACGCCTGGTTCACCTGCAGACACTCACACTGAACAACAACCCGTTGATGCACGCCCAGTTGCGGTAAGAAGACATGATTTTGTTTCTTTTATTGTTACCTGTATCCTTCACTTCCCATGTTCACGCAAACACTCAGGAAGTCATAGTTCATTCCAGTCATGTTAAACCTACACCTAAGTGGTCAATGTACCTAGAACATATAAACCTGCAATTATTTTATGCTGCTCTGAGTCTCTTTATCTCTGTATCTGAGCAGCCAGCTGCCAGCCATGGTGGCATTACAGACTCTCCACCTGAGGAACACCCAGAGGACCCAGAGCAACATGCCCACCAGCTTGGAGGGTCTGACACATTTAGCAGGTACACACACACACACACACACACACACACACACACACAACTGGCACATTTTCTTTCTTATATTTACCTCTTGGCTGTGTGGTACCTTTTTCATAAATGTGTCACTTTGTGCATATCATCATACTCTGTCAGGGAAAACATTACTATACTTTTTACAAACGTGTTCCCTCTGTCCTTCCTGCCTCTCTCAGATGTTGACCTGTCATGTAACGACCTGACTCGGGTGCCAGAGTGCCTCTATTCACTGGGCAGTTTGAAGAGACTCAACCTAAGCAGTAATCAGATCTCAGAACTGTCCCTCTGCATTGACCAGTGGACTCAGCTGGAAACGCTTAACCTGAGCCGCAACCTGCTCACCTCATTGCCCGTAAGGACAATCCTCATTGCACAGCTGTTTCTAGAAGCCCTTTTTCTTTTCTTTTTTTTACTATTTGGGTTTAGAAAGTTTCGTTGCTGGTGATGTTGCGATATTAAACCACAAATGTGTTTTAATTCTGTTTGGGTGGTGGCAGAAATGTAAGAGATGAATATCTTAAAATCTGGGCCAACTATCTGCATGGCTAAATATAGAGAAATATGTGAATTTCTGTGAATCAACCGTTTTTGAAGAGCAAATTAGTTTACAAAGTGATTTATTAATCTCATTTACTTTTTTCTTGCTAGAATTCTGTATTTTTGATCAAGCAGTTATTTAGATACATTTCCTTTTTTTATAATTTGTGTATGATGTCTAACGTTTATAGTTTGCTTGTGTGTCTCCTTCCAGTCTGCAATCTGTAAGCTGTCCAAACTCAAGAAGCTTTATGTAAACTCCAACAAACTGGACTTTGATGGGGTTCCACCAGGCATGGGCAAATTGTCCAGCCTCACTGAGTTCATGGCCGCTAACAACAACCTGGAACTCATCCCAGAGGGACTATGCAGGTGAACAATAGCACAGATTGAGGGTGCTGTGATTGACGATGCTTCTCTGAAAGATAAAAGAAACTTTATTGTTCCACAATAAATGGAACATTTTGCTTGGGCCAACCCCTTGTACATTTGGATATGTGAATATGTGGTTTTGTGTTGTTTAGGTGTGGCAAGCTGAAGAAGCTGGTGCTGAATAAAAACCGCCTGGTAACACTGCCTGAGGCCATCCACTTCTTGACTGACTTAGAGGTAAAATACTAACGTCACTAGTAAAGTACTCAGATATTACTGGACTGAAACAGCATTTGGTAAATTGTGCATTTTGTGGGTTTGATTACTTTGTGAAAGTGTCACAAAGAGGATTTAATTATTTCAATTATTCATACTTTTGACTGAAACAGTATGTTTCAATAAAAATAAATCGCTGTTGGATAAAATTAATGTAATATGTGACATAGAATAGAACATCATACAAATTTGAACATTTTGAAATGATTAATATAAAGTGGTGTAAATTAGATAAATAATTAGAATTTTCTTTTTTTTTAACAAATAAATCATAATATTGTACATTTCACGTTTCTGTAAGAATATTCTAGAAATAATATCCAGGACCTAAAATGATTAAGCAATAAAACACTATACTGTACTGCACTGTAACACTATAATGTTTTCATTCAAATACATATATTTCATTGGAAATCACTTAATCTCTACCAATACTTATAGTTTAGGAAAAGAAACACAAATATGTTCCCACTAATGCGTCTTTCTGTAGATGCTGGATGTGCGTGAGAACCCCAACCTGGTGATGCCTCCTAAACCAGCCGACACCGCAGCAGAGTGGTACAACATCGACTTCTCCCTGCAGAATCAGCTCCGGCTGGCCGGGGCGTCGCCTGCTACTGTAGCCGCTGCTGGAGGAGGTATGTCCGTCTGTAACTGTATGTAGAGTTTCTACATGAGTGTGTACAGTTGTGGTTCCAAATCAACTTTTTTGTCCACCAGCCAAATGGCTAGTGAATCTTACCAGCCACTCAATATATTACCATTGTTTTTTCTTGGATGGTCAGTGAATCAAATCTACCAGCAAATTTTGGACCCTGTGTACAGCCTAAGTGCCTTTTTGTTCTTTTGTTGTCAATTAAACGTGACAATTTTCTAGAGGCTTAAATCCCTATCTGTGTGTACATGTGTCCAGGAGCCAGCCCCCGAGACCCCCTGGCAAGGAAGATGAGGCTCCGGAGGAGGAAGGACTGTTCTCAGGACGATCAGGCAAAGCAGGTGCTGAAGGGCATGAGTGATGTCGCACATGACAAGAACAACTTGGAGGTAAAGTAAAACATTAGGAACAATGGCTACACAGCCCACAGGAAGGTTAATGAACATGATAGGGTTTATTTACATTTTATTTACCAAGAAATCTGCTAATTGTTTAGGAAAACGGGGACTTGAAATATGCTGATTTAAAGGTCCGGCGCTGGGACAAGAGTATAGAGAAACCACAACTGGACTACTCTGAGTTCTATATGGAAGATACTGGGCAGGTAATGTGTTTCTACCCTTTCTCAGCTACAATCAACCAAAGTTCCCCTGAAGATTGATTACACATTATATCATACATATATATCTTTCTGTTTGCTTGTACAGATATCAGTGTACATATCTCTTCTCTTTCCCCGCCTACAGGTTCCAGGTGTATCAGTGTGGCAGATAGAGAACTTTGTTCCAATACTAGTGGATGAAACTTTCCATAGCAAATTCTATGAGGCTGATTGCTACATCATCCTCAAGGTATCAAATCTGCCATCATTTACAGGAGCTACATGTCAGTTGATTGTACAGACTATCATTACTAGGATTACCATCAAACAAATTAGATTAACAAAACACAGATTATTTGTTGCGACAGCTGGAACATCTGTAAGCCTTTGTGTTCTGTATTTGCCAATACGGCTTTCTCACATACTTCTTTTTGCAATTGTAGACCTTCCTGGATGACAACGGTGCATTAAACTGGCAGATCTTCTACTGGATCGGCCAAGAGGCAACTCTGGACAAGAAGGCCGGCTCTGCTATCCATGCCGTCAACCTCAGAAATTTCCTTGGGGCAGAGTGCAGGACAATACGCGAGGAGATGGGAGAAGAGAGCGAGGAGTTCAGTGCCGTATGTAGAAATACTGTACATACAGTATAAATAGATCATGGTTCACACAGAAATGTACACACAAATAACTAGGGTCCTATAAAAATCCTTTTTAGTTTTTTCCAGATTCCGTTTTATTTTTCCTAAATTCTGTATTTTTCATTTTTCTGAACTGTTTTACAATTGCGTGTGAGTACCTAAAATTGTGTAAGATTAATTACTATTACTATTAACATAAGAAAATATTCAAAATGTATTGAATATCAATAGATTTGATGTAACATTACCTTTTTTTGTTAAAGAGGTGCTTTAACACAGTTATAAAACCAAACATTCCATCATTTTGTAAAATAAAGTGCTTCACATTTGAGCTTTGTGTTATACATGAAATGTACACGTTGAATGTGACGTTGATTTTAGTTGTATTTATACCGCCCCCTTTAGCGATTCCTTCAGCGTTTCCCTCGTCGAGGGAACCATTGGGCCCTAAATAGCTAACAGTGAAGAAACTGATAATTTATCAAGCTAAGCTTAGCATAAGATTAACTTACTGCACTTCACAGTAAAAGTCATATAAAACATTTTAAAAATGCTGTTCTTTAATTGAATGCAGTATATAATCTCTATACCTGTATAAACCTCCAACCGCTACATGCCGTTTTAAATGGCAGTTTTTGTCATGTGTGCAGGTGTTTAACAATGAGATCTCGTACATTGAGGGAGGAACATCCAGCGGATTCTACACTGTGGAGGACACAAACTATCCTGTCAGGTAAGCTGGAAGCAACCTTTTTTCAAGAAAACACACCTTGCATAATTTCCATTAGTGTTCTTTCTTCCTACTTAGTCAAGTCACATTTTTTTTATATTTTTTTCTCTTTGGCTTTGATTATTATAATCTTGTCTGACATGTTCTTTTGAAAAGCTACTTAAAATCAAGTGTATGTAGAGTATGACTTTGTTTTGTCAATTTAAAGCTTGTACATTCAGCTGGAGTTAGAAGCACATTCTGTCTCTGCTGCGTCTTTTTGGTCTGGAATCTCAGGTTTTATCCTATTGTGTGTCTATCAGGTTGTACAGAATTTATGGCAAGAAAAACATCCGACTGGAGTCTGTACCAGTGAAGGCCTCGTCCCTCGACCCTCGGTAGCGTGACATGACGAACACT
The DNA here is from genome assembly GCA_013375575.1 of Percina caprodes. Lineage (NCBI taxonomy): Eukaryota > Metazoa > Chordata > Actinopteri > Perciformes > Percidae > Percina > Percina caprodes. The sequence continues at coordinate 2,056,641 of JABXJD010000019.1, read as the reverse complement.
AACGTATTTTGCCACATCCTCCAGCACAAATCCTCCCTTGCTAATGCTTTGCATCACTCATCTCTCTTTTTGGCATAATCACTGCATTTACTGTAGACCTGCAGTTGATTTGTTGCTCATTTCTTCCTGCTGCTATTTGATATGCACACTTTGTCTCATTTAGTGTGGAACTAACATCCTGTCTTTTTCTTTTTGGCAGGTATGTCTTCTTGTTGGACTCAGGGCCAGAGATCTTTATCTGGAGAGGAGCCAACGCTACTCTCAGCAGCACAACAAAGGCCAGGTACGACACAAAACAATAAGTGGTAACAGTATTTCCCACAGATAAGAAAGCAATTCGTGGCGGGGGGGGGATGTCGTGTCATACGCTCATTTGCATATTTGTGATGTCAGTACGCAATAATTTGCTTAAAGCTTAATGGTTGTGTCAGCAAGGTAGATAGAAAGGAATGTAAGGAATTGTCGCTAGTTGCTTTTTATGAAAAAAAAGTTGGAAAGGGGGTCTGAGAAGCTAAATCCAGTGACAAAGTCGCTAAGTCAATCGAAATTATCTGAAGTTCATTAAAAACTCATGAGAATAAAGGTGAAAGTGTGTTTCCATCCAATGGCTTTAAAGCCAAAAAAATTTCCTTTGAAATTTCTTAATTCCATAAGGCATTTTTCATTTAATATCACTTAATTTGGATAAAAACGTGTGGATTGAAATTTTCATAAAGACAGACGCTGTGTGCACGAAGGGGAGGGGCTGTGTATGTGTGTGTTTGTGTGTGTACAGTGACAGAGAGATGGAGGAGAGCAGGGAAAGGAAATGCAGCTGAACAAATGCATGATATAAATGGCATTAAAAAGAAATAATAATGACAAAACGCAATGTGTGGCAGCCGGTGTTGATTGTGTGGTGCACCGCCACAAGTTAGTCTATGTGTGGGGAAACACAGAATACACTCTTCTGCCTCTTGGAAGACACGTCTCAAGTTGGTTTCAACATAATTTTTAAAAAAATGTAGTGATGCAAATTGTGTGCATTGTTTTTCCTTTTTCAGGTTATTTGCAGAAAAGATCAATAAAAATGAGCGTAAGGGGAAGGCAGAGATTGCAACCCTCATGCAGAACCAGGAGCCTCCGGGGTTCTGGGAGGTACTGGGAGGACAACCGGAGGAGATCAAGAAACACGTACCAGATGACTTCTCTCCTGTCAGACCTAAACTATACAAGGTAAGTCTTTTTAATAGCCTTTACACAGTATAGTCTCTATAACTAACCTCATCGTGTGAATGTTAATATGCTCTACAGTAGAAGTGTACACACAGTGTTAAAGTAGTGCAGGTGTAATGCAAATTAGTCGGTGTTTTAGGAGGTCTGTAAGATTTACTGTGGAGCATTCTGCTTTATTTCACGCTTAAACTGTAACTGTGTTTCTATGCTCGGCACCGGCCATAGCTGTGGTTGGTAGCTGGTAGCTGTCCTTCTCTCCGTCCTGTTCTCATAAACGCAATCTCTCAGGAACACCTTGCGGAAATTTTCTTCAAATTTGGCACAAAGGTCCGCTTGGACTTGGGAAGAACTGATCATCCTGATCAGGTCAAAGGTCAAGGTTTACTGTGACTTCCCAAAACATGATTTTTAATTTAAAAAATGTATAAAAATACTGAGCATTATTATTATATCTTTCAATACTTGGTCAAACGACGGACACTAATTATAATCTGTAAGTGTCTGCTCCGTACAACAGCAGTAGACTCGCAGCACAGAGTAACATGAGTCATGTAGAGAGGAGAGTTTACTATGCCAGACGATGGCGGGGTTGGACGGTTTGCTTCCAAAGCGAAAAGCAAAAGCTCCTACAGATTTGAAATCTCAATTCACTGATGTTTTTTTCTCATTGTCCTATAGGTGGGCTTGGGTCTGGGCTACCTGGAGCTGCCACAGATTAACTACAAGCTGTCAGTCGAACACAAAGACCACAAGGTCAAACTGGACACTTTACCTGAGATGAGACTGGTATGTTTGTCTACTACATATTCTATAGAAGGCATGCTTTTATTTCCTACTTCCTCCTCCGTAATTTCCTTCCCTCTTCTTAGGTGCAGTCTCTGCTGGACACAAAGTGCGTGTACATCCTTGACTGCTGGTCTGACGTGTTCATCTGGATTGGGAGGAAGTCCCCACGCCTTGTTCGAGCTGCTGCCTTAAAACTGGGTCAGGAGATCTGCTCCATGCTGCACCGGCCCAAACATGCCTGCGTCACCCGCAACCTGGAGGGCACCGAGTGCCAGGTAATGCCTCACCACTTCAAATGCTGCTGCTGCAGACCTGTAAGACTGTGGGAAGGAGAAGTGTAATCAAAAAAATCAAAATCAATACTGTCCACTTGCTTTACCTGCCTGTATTGGTCTGGGTCTGTTGTGTAGGGATACTATATATATACAATGTATGTGTAAGTGTAAAGTTGCTGTTACATCATAATGTAAAAAGGACCACCTGCATTATATTGTGCATGAAATCCAGTGCAATGGTAAACATATTGGTTAAAGACTGTTACTAAGTTTAAGAGTCTGAACAGAGAAGCACAGTATAACATAATCTTAATCGCTCTTCTTCCTCTTCCTCAGGTGTTTAAGTCCAAGTTTAAGAACTGGGATGATGTGTTGAAGGTGGACTACACCAGAGCAGCTGAGACTGTCCAACAGAAGGACAACCTGCAGGGCAAGGTGTGTTTGTGCATACGACCATGACCTAAATGTTGATACGTTAAATAGCAGGCCACCAGTCAAATGCTACTAATAACCTGAAATGGGTCTAGTGGCTCATAAAATAGTCATTTAAAATATCCACTGACTAAAACCAGAAATATGTTAGATGTTTGCATGTGTGTGTGTCCTCCATATTTATATTTAGCTGCTTCTGGTTAGCACAGTAAGTGTTTATCTGCGTTTTCTCTCAGGTGAAGAAGGATGCAGAGCAGAAAGACAAGATGAAAGCTGACCTCACAGCCCTCTTCCTGCCCAGGCAGCCAGCCATGCCCCTAACTGAGGTAACGACACACGGTTATTATTTGTCATTATACTCATTATTTCAATTCAATTCAATTTTATTTATACGGTTTGGAATGAAAGGGAGAAAACGGGACAGAGTAACACGGTGGATGTCGTTCATATACAATTGTTTTGTTTTTTGACAACATAGTTAAGGCAGCAGGCGTGTCTTGCTTAGGCGGCCGCCTACGCTGCAAAGGGCTGTGGGAAACCCCGATGTACACCAAGGCAAACTCCACATAGGGTAACTACTGTGGCAATCAATTCCGTTCTGATTCCAATATCTCTCTCTAGGCTGAACAATTGATGGATGAGTGGAATGAGGACCTGGATGGCATGGAGGGATTTGTGTTGGAAGGAAAGAAGTTTGCTCGCCTGCCTGAAGAGGAGTTTGGGCACTTCCACACCCAGGATTGCTATGTCTTCCTCTGCAGGTAGGGATGTGCTTAACAGTTACAGGTTATGGAGTGTACAGGCCCACACCTTAATACAAAAACAATTATATTTGTTAATTTACACATAGAAGAGAAGTGGCATCACTGGCTCGATACTGTTCAGTCAAATGAAGTCCTTGTCTTTCACTAATCTCGCTCTCAGATACTGGGTACCTGTGGAGTATGAAGAGGAGGAGAAGGAGAAGAAGGAGGGGGGAGGTGGTGAAGGAGGAGAAAAGAGTGCAGCAGCAGAGGAGGACGAGGAGGACAAACAGCCCGAGGAGGACTTCCAGTGTGTAGTGTACTTCTGGCAGGGCAGGCAGGCCTCCAACATGGGCTGGCTCACTTTCACCTTCTCCCTGCAGAAGAAGTTTGAGAGTCTTTTCCCTGGAAAACTGAAGGTATTGCCATAGATTTGTTACGCATCCTCGGACAATATTGAAATTCAGACTCTTTGCATAAAATGGTAACCATAGCCTTTCTTGCTGTTCAGGTGGTGCGAATGACCCAGCAGCAGGAGAACCTCAAGTTCCTCTCCCATTTCAAGAGGAAGTTCATCATCCACAAAGGGAAGAGGAAACAGAAGACTGACTCTGCTCAGCCCTCCCTCTACCACATACGCACCAATGGCAGCGCACTTTGCACCAGGTAGACATAGTTCTATTATCCCCTATTATCAGATTCACACACACCAAGTCCTGGTCAGCTTAAAGAAACTTTTTTTTTTACCTTACCTCTCTCTTTTAGGACAATCCAGATCGGAACAGATTCCAGCAATCTCAACTCAGAGTTTTGCTTCATTCTCAAGGTTGCGATTTTTTACAAGATTGTTTTTTTTTTTTTTTTACAAAAACAACAATATACCAATAATTTGTATCCCAGAATCCTACCAGAGATCTCTACACTGTGTCTCCTCCTACTTTTATACTGTTTATATAGAGATCAAAAAAAGTCCCCTCTTTGGTTTCTGCGTAACAGTGGATGTTGTCTGCAGGTACCGTTTGAGAGCACAGACAATCAGGGCATCGTTTACACCTGGGTGGGCAGAGCTGCTGACCCCGATGAAGCCAAACTGGCCGAGGACATCATGAACAATATGTTCGATGACACGTACAGCAAGCAGGTAAATGTGTATGTGCACGTGTTCCTTTGTAGGAATATTCAATTGTATTTGGAGTATCAAATCATAACAAAAGTTATCATGAGACACTTGACCGATAGAGTAGGTCTAGACCGCACTCTATAATTTACAAAGCCCCAACAACTCTAGTAATTCCCCCAAGAGCAAGCAATTAGTGGAACGGTGACGAGGAAAAACTTCTTTTAGGGAGTAACCTCGGCCAGACCCCGGCTCTTGGTAGGCGGTGTCTGACGGTGCCGGTTGGCGGTGTGATGAACAGTGGCGATAATAGTCACAATAGATATAATATTCCTATATTCATGTATTTTCATTTCTTTTTCATTGTGTAACTTGAAATAAAAATACTCTCAAGTATAAATCTGGACACACGTTATCTCGCACTATAAGCTCCCATTTCATCATAAATTTCAACTCCTTTCATTGCTGAACTAAACTGAGCTGAACATTAAAATATTTCAAATAAACGCTAAATACTCTCACATATAAAGGAAATATTTACAAGTATTTACACTAATGATATATGTGCACACTGTCTATAGCACTGACCACCTTCTTGTCTGTGAAGTGTGTATGAAAAACTATTTGCATCCAGAGATAAGACGGATACTTTAGCTGCTGTGTGATGTCTCTCAATTATCAATTTGTCTCCTAGGTAATTAATGAGGGGGAGGAGCCAGAGAACTTCTTCTGGGTGGGGATTGGTTCTCAGAAGGAGTACGATGAAGATGCAGATTATATGAAACATGCTCGGCTCTTCAGGTGAGTAAACATTATACATTTTTCAAGGCGGTATAATTTCGTCATTCTAGTTAAAAGAAGTACGTCTAGGATTAGAAATCTACTTCTCTCTTTTTGCCACTCATTTCTTCTTATCGGTCTGTCTTATCTATCATCCTGCTTTTTCCTTTCCATCTACTGTTCACTTGCACACACACACACACACACACACACACACACACACACCCCCCGCTCCCTGCCTTTCCCTCATGCAGGTGTTCGAACGAGAAGGGTTATTTCTCCGTGTCCGAGAAGTGCTCAGACTTCTGTCAGGACGACTTGGCCGATGATGACATCATGCTGCTGGACAACGGCAAAGAGGTAACAATTGATCATAGAGTTGTCTGAATCTCTACAAGGGAATCAGTTTGATTTCATCATTTCATTCATTACTGTCTTTTTTTTTTTTCTTGTTTTCCCTCAGGTGTACATGTGGGTCGGTAATCAGACCAGCCAGGTGGAGATCAAACTTAGTCTCAAAGCCTGTCAGGTTAGTTCAAAACTGCAGTCTGCGTGTCAGTGCATTTCTGGTCCGTTCTTTCTTGGTGTATATTTGTGTTCAAATGTTTTTGACTAAATCCTTTTCCTCTCCAGGTTTACATCCAGCACATGCGCTCTAAGGACGCTGCACAGCCCAGAAAGCTGCGACTGGTGCGGAAGGGGAACGAGCCCCACTGCTTCTCACGCTGCTTCCACGCCTGGGGAGCTTTCAAAACTACCCTCGCATAGACAAACACATGTAATTTTCTACCAGTATGATGATGATGATGATGATGATGTCTATGCTCAGCGCCGCTGCTCAACAGCCTCCTCACTAACAGGTTAATGTCAGATTCTGTCTGCAAAAACAGATTTAGGTTCAGCACAACATCCCAATCGGTGAGGTTCTTCTGGTCAAGAAGCTGTTGACTGTTTCCTGTCTTTTAGAGAAATGGCTAAATATCACTTTTTTTCTACGAGCTTTTTTTTAGCAATAAGTCTGAATACTGTTGTTAAATGAAAGAAGAGAATTATGTTTTGAGATAAAATAGGTCTAAGGTGTACAGAGGCTTTATAAAAACCCAAAGGGAGGGTAATGCCCTAACATATCAATCTATTCTGCTGCTTTCACGTGGCTTGTGCTGCATGTTCAAGAGTTGTTGTTCTTTTCCGTGGAGGGTTGAGTGCACATTACTGCAGGAGTCACTCCATGCTTGGTGCCATTTTACGCAGCTTATTTGAAGCAGTTTAGGGCAGATAAAAGGTGATTTTACAGTTTGTATTTTAATTATATTAAGGGACTGAATAGAAAAGAGCACTATAATTGTTGGAGGAATGTTGGTTTATACGTACCTTTTTTTTCTTTTTTTTTGTGTGCGAACAATACATAGTATGATTGTGTGTTGGCCCCATGCGCCTTCATTAAAATGGGGACGGCCCCTATCCACAGAGTCTGATTGGTCACTCCTCTCACCTCCACTAACTTGTCCACAGATCTAAGTGAAAAGTAAAACCTTTTTGTTTAAAGATGCGTTGGGCAGTCAATTGTTAAACACTTCAGTTTATTTGGCCAAAGAAATCTTGAGCAGAGGTCCGTGTCCAAGTTATAGTTTGAGACAGAGCCTTGTGTTATGTTCAAGGACAGGTGTTTAAATGTGCAATCAGTAGCGCCCGGGAGATACTGAAATGAAATAAAACTGTATTCTTGAATGTTACAGACTGCATTCAGCTTGTTGTCAAAATGTTTAATATTATCTTGCTTTTCTGGAGCTGAGGGGACAAGAACAGATGAAGAGTTTCTTTCCAAAATGTATTTAGTGTAATCATTTTTGAAAAGGTAAAGGCATCATGTTTAAAATTCTACCGGTTTAGAAATTAGACATTTTAGTCAGACATTGAATTTAAAGTGTTGCTTTCTTTTTCAAATATGTTTCTCATTTTGGAACGTTTTATTCAATGGGAGATCTTTTGCAACATATGAGAGACATATCATAATAAATACAGTGATTTTTGGTTTGTTGTATGGTTAACGGATCGGTTTTAACAGAACTGCTGCAGTGCTTCTTATGAGACGTGTAGTGTGCAGGCATTGGTCCATGCAAGATCTGTTTATGTACCGTATTCTCAAATGGCTGCAACTACCACCATTTTGTTTCTTTATACTTTGTGTGTGTGGGGTCAATTGTATGCCTGGTAGTGTGTTTGAGTCCTACACATATATGAATGTGTGTATATGAATATGTGCACATGCTCCTGATGCCACATGCAGATGCTTTATTTATGTATTTTATATTAAAATAAAATCTCACATCACAGATTTTGTCATCCGGCCTTCTTTCTACACTGGTGTCATTTTACAATTAAATACCGTGCACACAGGTGTTTTGGGTGGATTTGACCTACTTACTGTATTTATGACACACTACACTCTGCCTTTCCCATTTTGTGCATCCATGATTCCTCTCTTCGATTCCCCACCTCGTTTCTTAGACCCGCTTACAGGAGATTCCGGCCAAGGAGTCGAGGAAGAGTCCCGAGAAGAGGAGTCAAGGCAACAGCTATTTAACAAACACAAGACAAAAGTCATAGTATAGTATGTTGAAAAAAGTAATTGTGTAGTATGTCAAAAAGGTTATAAAAAGTCATAGGATAGAATGTAGACAAATATGTCATTGTGTTGAAAAAATGTCATAGTATGTCTGAAAAACGTAATAAAAGTTGTAGTATAGTATGTAAAAAAAAAAAAAGGAAAGTCATAGTATAGTATGTTGATAAATTAGTCATAGTATAGCATGTTGAAAAAAGTCATAGTATGTTGAAAAAGTTATAAAAATGTAAAGTATGTCAAAAAATGTGAAAAAGTAATGTCTGTTTATGAAGTCATAAAACAAAGTCATAGTATGTTGAATATTAAAAAAAAAGTCAGTGTAGTGTCAAAAGTTTTTAAAAAGTCATAGTATAGTATGTAGAAAAAAAAGTCATAGTACAGTATGTCGAAAAATAAGTGATTAAAAAGACACTATACTATGTCAAAGTGCTAAAAAAGTCAGTACTGTGTGTCTAAAAGAGTCATAGTATAGTATGTCAAAAAAAATGACAAAGTCAATGTATAGTATGTTAGAAAAAGTTATTGTATAGTATGTGGAAAAATAAGTGATTAAAAAGTCATAGTATGTTCAAAAATTAATTTAAAAAAAAGGTATAGTGTGTCAAAAACAAGTATAGTATGTTGAAAAAGTCAAACAGTCATAGTATAGTGTGTTGAAAAATAAGTGACATACAAATATATACATAAGTCATGGAAGAGTATGTCAAAAAAGTGATATAGAATGGTATGTAAACAAAAAATAAGGAAAGTCATAGTATAGTATGTCAAAAAAGTGATGAAGTCATAGTATAGTGTGTCGAAAAAAAGTGTTATAAAGGTCATAGTATAGTATGTCAGAAAAAGTTATTAAAAAGTTGTAGTATAGTATGTTGAAAAATTCAAAGTAAAGTAAGTCAACCAAAAGTGATAAAAACATCATAGCATAGTATGTTGAAAAAAATAATGAAAAAGTTGTTGTATAGTATGTCAAAAAATTTTTAAGTCATAGTATAGTATGTTTAAAAAGATTGTAGTATAGTATGTCAAAAAATAAGTGCTAAAAAAGTCATAGTATAGTATGTCAAAAAATAATGACTAAGTCATAGTACAGTATGTTGAAAAAGTGACAAAAAAGTCATGAGTCATAGTATAGTATGTAAAAACGTTATTAAAAAGTCATAGTATAAGATGTCAAAAAAAGTTATTAAAAAGTCATAGTATAGTATGTTGAAAATTTCATAAAAAAGCTTATGTTTATGTTATAAACAAGTGTTCAAAATGTCATAGTACAGTATGTTGAAAAAGTGATAAAAAAAGTCATAAGAGTCATATTATAGTATGTCAGAAAAAGTTATTAAAAAGTCGTAGTATAGTATGTTGAAAAATTCATAAAAAGGTCATAGTAAAGTAAGTCAACCAAAAGTGATAAAAACATCATAGTATAGTATGTTGACGAAAATAATGAAAAAGTTGTTGTATAGTATGTCAAAAAAATTGATAAGTCATAGTATAGTATGTTGAAAAATTCATAAAAAGGTCATAGTAAAGTAAGTCAACCAAAAGTGATAAAAACATCATAGTATAGTATGTTGACAAAAATAATGAAAAAGTTGTTGTATAGTATGTCAAAAAAATTGAAAAGTCATAGTATAGTATGTTGAAAAATTCATAAAAAAGGTTATTTTTATGTTATAAACAAGTGTTAAAAATGTCATAGTATAGTGTGTCAAAAAATAAGTGATTAATAAGTATGTCAAAAAAGTGCTAAAAATGTCATAGTATAGTATCTTGAAAAAGTCATAGTATAGTGTGGTGAAAAATAAGTGACATATACATAAACATATACATAAGACATAGAATAGTATGTCGAAAAAAGTGATAAAAAGTCATAGTACAGTATGTAAAAAAATAAGTGCTAAAAAAGTCATAGTATATTATGTCAAAAAATAATGACTAATTCATAGTACAGTATGTTGAAAAAGTGATAAAAAAGTCATAAGAGTCATATTATAGTATGTAAAAAAAAGTTATTAAAAAGTCATTAAGAAGTCATAGTATAGTATGTTGAAAAATTCATAAAAAAAGGTTTAGTGTGTTATAAACAAGTGTTAAAAATGTCATAGTATAGTGTGTCGAAAAATAAGTGATTAATAAGTATGTTGAAAAAGTGCTAAAAATGTCATAGTATAGTGTGTTGAAATATAAGTGACATATACATAAATATATACATAAGTCATAGAATAGTATGTCGAAAAAAGTGATACAAAAAGTCATAGTATGTCGAAAAAGTGAAGTCATAGTATAGTATGTAAACAAAAAATAAGGAAAGTCATATTATAGTACAGTATGTTAAAAAAGTCATTGTATAGTATGTCAGAAAAAGTTATAAAATGTCATAGTATAGAATGTAGAAAAAGTGATGAAGTCATAGTATAGTGTGTTGAAAAAAAGTGATATAAAGGTCATAGTATAGTATGTCAGAAAAAGTTAGTAAAAAGTCATAGTATAGTGTGTTGAAAAATTCATAAAAAAGTCATAGTAAAGTAAGTCAAACAAAAGTGATAAAAACATCATAGTATAGTATGTCGAAAAAAGTAATGAAAAAGTCGTTGTTTAGTATGTCAAAAAAATTGATAAGTCATAGTATAGTATTTTGAAAAAGATTGTAGTATAGTATGTCAAAAAAGTTATACAAAGTATAGAATGTAGAAATAAGTCATAAAAAGTCATAGTACAGTATGTAAAAAAATAAGTGCTAAAAAAGTCATAGTATAGTATGTCAAAAAATAATGACTAAGTTAAAAAAGTGATAAAAAAAGTCATAGTATAGTATGTTTAAAATAATGAAAAAGTCGTAGAATAGTATGTTAAAAAGTCAAAACAATTCATAGTAAAGTATGCCGAACAAAAGTCACAAAAAAGTCATAGTATAGAATGTAGAAAAAAGTCATAAAACGTAATAGTATAGCATGTGATTGATAAGTCATAGTGTAGTATGTCAAAAAAGTGACAAAAAAGTAATTGTATAGTGTGTCAAAAAATTGATAAGTCATAGTATAGTATGTTGAAGAAAGTTGTAGTATAGAATGTAAAAAAAAGTCATAAAATGTCATTGTACAGTATGTAAAAAAATAATTGATAATAAAGTCATAGTATAGAATGTAGAAAAAATTCATAAAAAGTCATAGTACAGTATGTAAAAAAATAATTGATAATAAAGTCATAGTATAGAATGTAGAAAAAATTCATAAAAAGTCACAGTACAGTATGTAAAAAAAGTTTAACAAAGTTTAAAAAAGGTATAGTGTGTCAAAAACTAGTGAGAAAAATGTCATAGTATAGTATGTCACAAAATAAGTGATTAATAAGTATGTCGAAAAAGTGCTAAAAAAGTCACAGTATAGTGTGTTGAAAAATAAGTGACATATACATATATATACATAAGTCATAGAGTGACTTATGTATGTGTGTGTTGAAAAATAAGTGACATATACATATATATATATACATAAGTCATAGTATAGTATGTCGAAAAAGTCATAAAAAGTCATAGTACAAAAAAAGTGGAAAAAAATGTGATTTAAAAAAGTCATATAAAAGTCTTTGTATAGTATCGTATGTCGGAAAATTCCAAAAAGTTATAGTATAGTGTGTCGATAAAGTGATAAAAACATCAGGCAAGGCAAGGCAAGGCAGCTTTATTTGTATACCACATTTCAGCAACAGGGCAATTCAAAGTGCTTTACACAAAAACAGTTAAAATAATAAAAGTTACAGTGCAGTGAAAGATTGCAGGGCAATGTGCAACATAAAAGAGCAGTTAAAAACAGTGGAACATATAAAAGTAGATAAAACGGTATGGGACAGGGTATGAGCTGCTTCCCCACACACGTTATCGAGGCGCAATAACCATTTTGTGGAATCCCGAACTTTGATGACCAACAAGGTCTATAGGCATTCTATACAGGAAGAACCACATGCCATTACCATCTCATCCATCGACCATGGGCCCCACAGGCTCATGTGATTTTGTACTCTGGATACCCATAACCAAGAGTGGAAGTACTTCTCTTTACACTACAATATAGTTTAGGCTTAGTTTAATCACGGCAAACTTTGCAAAATCCTGAACAGCTCCAACTGTTTCCCACACACCCACATTGGAGAAATTCTCAAATGTATAGTATGGCCAAAAAAAGTCATAGTATAGAATGTCAAAAACATCATTCAAAAGTCATTGTATAGTGTGTCAAAAAATAATGAAAAAGTCAAATTATAGTATGTTGAAAATTCAAAAAAAGTCATAAAAAAATCACAGTACAGTATGTAAAAACATATTATAAAAAAGTCACAGTATAGTAAGTAGACAAAAGTCATAAGAAAGACAAAAAGTCATAAAAAAGCCATAGTATGGTATGTTGAAAAAAGTCAGTATAATATTTTGCAAACAAGTCATAAAAAAATGTCATAGTATAGTATGTCAAAAATTCATAGTATAGTATGTAGAACAAAGTGATAAAAAGTCGTAGTATAGTATGTCGAAAAAGTATAAAAAAGTCATAAAAAAAGTATGTTGATAAATAAGTGATGAAAAAGTCATACAAAGGGTTTAGCGTGTCGATGAAAAGTTATAAAAAGTCATAGTATAGTATGTTGAAAGTCATAAAGACTTCATAGTACAGTATGTGGAAAAAGTATTTAAAAAAAGTCATAGTATAGTATGCAGAAAAAAAGTCATAAAAAGTCATAGTATAGTATGTCAAAAGTCCTAAAGATGTCATAGTATAGTATGCAGAAAAAAAGTCATAAAAAGTCATAGCTTAGTATGTCGAAAAAGTATTAAAAAAAAGTCATAGTATAGTGCGTCTAAAAAATGTCAACGTCATAGTATGGTATATCTGGGGGTGGCAGTAGCTCAGTTCGTAGGGATTTGGGTTGGGAACTGGTTCAATGGACCAAAAGGCATGGTGGTGGACTGGTAGCTGGAGAGGAGCCAGTTCACCTCCTGGGCACTGCCAAGGTGCCCTTGAGCAAGGCACTGAACTCCCAACTGCTCGGGGCGCCTTTCCATGGGCAGCCCCCTCACTCTGACATCTCTCCATTAGGACCTGAGCATGTGTGTGTAATTCAGGCCTGTGTGTTAAAACAACAGAGTGTAAATTGTAATATCCCCTTGTGGGATTAATAAAGTATACATTATTATTATCTTAAAGTCATAAAAAAGTCATAGTACAGAAATAAGTGATGAAAAAGTCATACAAAAGTCATAGTATAATATGTCGAAAAAGAAGTGATAAACAAAGTCATAAAAATGTCGTAAAAGTCCTGGTATAGTATGTTTAAAAAAATTATGAAAAAGTCATAGTATAGTGTCGAAAAAAATATTGTCTTAGTAGAGTATGTCATAAAAAGTCATAGTAGAGTATGTCAATAAATAAGTGATGAAATAGTCACAGTATAGCATTTTGAAAAAAAAAAATAGTACAAAGGTCATAGTATAGTGTGTCGATGAAAAAAGTGATAAAAAGTCATAGTATAGTATGTCAATTAAAGTCTTAAAAAAGTCAGTCATTAAAAAGTCATAGTATAGTATGATGTAAAAAGCATAGCATGTCGAAAAAAGTCATAAAAAGTCAAACATGTCATAGTATAGTATGTCGAAAAATTCATAAACATCATATTCTATATGTTGAATAAGTCATAGTATAGTATCTCAAAAAAAGTGATAGTCACAGTATAGTATGTCAAAATAAATAATGAAAAAGACATAGTATGTCTAAAGTCATAAAAATGTCATAGTATAGTGTGTTAAAAAAAGTGAGAAGTCAGAGTATAGAAGGTCGAAAAAAGTCATAAAAAAAGTAATTTGTCGAAAAAGTTATAGTATTTTATTTCAAACCTTTCCAGGTCCATTCCCTTCCACCCTTATTGCTGTGGTCTGCATGGGGATTTGAACCAATGACCTACTGGTTCTAAACTCAACTCCCTACAAAACAGAGGCACTGACAGACAGCCTAAAAAAAGTCAGAAAATGTTGTGTAAAAAAAATGTAAAAAATAAATAAAAATAAGATTAAAAAGCCATAGTATAGTATTTCAATGAAGTCATAAAAAGTCATATAGTATGTTGAAAAAAGTCATAGTATCATATGTCAAAAAAGTCATAGTAGGTCAAAAAAAGTTATTTTAAAGTCATTATATTGTATGTTGAAAATTCAAAAAAAAAGTCATAGTATGTCAAAAAATAAGTGATAAAAACAGTAAGTTATAGTATGTCAAAAAAAAATCTGGCGATGTGTTAGAAAGAAGTGATCATAATTACCTCTGTAGCTCCCTCCTCATTTCTGCTTGAGGCTAACAGCTAGCAGCACCATTAGCTTAGCAACCAGCATAATCCACTCAGACTGAACTCGTTGCACTAACAAGACAGCAAGACAAAGGAGATGATCGTTGACTTCAGGAGGAAAACATCCCCTTTCTCACCGGTGAGCATCCAGGGATCAGACATTGAGGTAGTGGAGAGCTACAGATTCCTGGGTGTTCACCTATAAACTGAACTGGACTGATAATACCAATGCACTCTACAAGAAGGGCCAGAGTCGCCTCCATCTCCTGAGGAGACTCAGGTCCTTTGGAGTGTGTAGGACCCTCCTCAGGACTTTTTATGACTCTGTGGTGGCCTCTGCCATCCTGTATGCTGTGGTCTGCTGGAGGGGGGGCAGCTCGGACCGGGACAGGAGCAGACTTAATAGACTGATCAGGAGAGCGAGCTCTGTCCTGGACTGTCCTCTGGACCCCGTAGAGAAAGTAGGGGAGAGAAAGATGTTAGCCAAGCTGACATCCATCATGGACAACACCTCCCACCCCCTACATGACACTGTGGGGTCCCTGAGCAGCTCCTTCAGCAGCAGACTGATACACCCCCGGTGTAAGAAGGAGAGGTACCGCAGGTCCTTCATCCCGCCGCTGTCAGACTCTACAACACCTGCACTACCTGATAATGTTGTAGTTTCTGTTCCTTTTTATCTCCCATCTACACCACACACTGTTTATATTTATTATCGGCATTTATATTATTTTATTACAAGTACTTACTTTTCAATATTTATAGTCACAGGTTAATATAATTTATATTGTGCTACCGACTCTTGTTTTATTACTCCAATTACACATTCAATTTAATTTTAACGTCACTTACACTGCAATATTGCTTCTTGTATCATGGCCGCACTTTAAAATATACTTTAAAATACCTTTATTTGACGCCATTCTGCTTACTTTCTGTCTACCTTATAATTATTGTTTATTGTTTTGCCTGTATTTCTTGTGTGTTTACTTGTTTGTGTGTTTTTTTTTTTTTTTGCTGTATAGAAGAAAATGCTGCTGCTGTAATAAGGAAATTTCCCTGTTGTGGGATAAAGTATAATCTAATCTAATCTAACGAAGGTGCCAGATTTTAACGAGGAAGAGGTATGACAGTATAGTATATGATAGTACATACTATAGTCAGGAGTGTAACGCTAAATCAGTGGATTACTCTCCACTGTAAATCCAAACCACAATCAATGCTTATAGAGAGTAAATCATTTTATTAACATTCACAATTCTTCATCAGCCAAAACGCTAAATGACCTGATTAAAATCCTACACACAAAACTGAATGACAAAAGTAGAAACAAATTCATCTTAACTGTAGAATTATAAAAAAAAAAAAAAGTAAATCGTGCCAGCTGTAGCATCAGGGGGTTAATTATTTGTGTGTCACCCAGAGCACCAAACAAGCTAACACAAAAGTGGAAAAAAAGCATTAACATGATTTCTACCTGCTTAGTTGGTTAGTAGTGAGGTCCCTTTTTTACTTTTTATTTTGTTTTAGGTGATCAAAAAGCTTAAATACTGATCGGTTTTTAGGCTGCGACAGGTTCTACCAAGTTCGACCATTTTACTCTAAACCTTCTGTAAACCTAGGTATAGATACTGTATATCCTTTTCTTTTTACACAGTAAAACTTGTTTTTAAAAAGGGGTTAAAAATACTGGTGATCAAAGCTGTGCGTCTAGCCAATACTACCCAGAATGCAAACTCACAAAAGAAATCACCTGGGTGCATCATAGTACACAGTACATTACACTTAGCATTCAGACTGACTTAGCTTCCCTCGCCACACTTCCCTGAGTCCCGTCAACAAGATTTCTGCATGAGATGATCTAACAGAGGAGGGAGGATTTAACAACTCCTCCATTTCACCACACATTCTTTACCTTCTCTTTATTTATTTATTTTTTTTAATCACTGAGAACGCTCATCTTTTCTTCAATCCTTAAAATTTGACCAAACAACAACATTGATTACAGTGAACTCTGAGCTCTTCAAACAGGCCGTCGTTGATTTTACCTGACAAAAATTGAATTCAGCCAATTTTGACTGAAAGATAAAGAATTGATTTGCAACTCAGGCCATGCATTTAACAATAAAATGTATTTCAAAATTTTAATTTCACCTAAATCTGCTCTAAGCCTTAATACATAGTACTGCCTTCGCTCCACTATTCACCCGTTGGTTCCCTTTGAAATTGGTGTGAATCATCATCTTGCCCCCTTTCTTTTTGTCAGTAAAATATCTTTACTTTCTCCAAAAGCCATACAAAACATATGTAATAGAACATCATTATTTGTATTACAAAACACCTTCATTTTCCAAGTACTTTGATCTTCAATCCCAAAGGAGTAGACTGAGAGCTTCTCATAACCTCGGTGGTGATGTGCTTGTGTGTACATATCGGCAATCTATGCACCACCACGGCTCACATAGGACACTGGGTGCAGCAATTCAACTGCACCTAATGGCAGAGGAGAAGAATACAAATCTCACAGACTTTAATACTCAAATATTCAAAATACTTAATTTCCTAGTCTTTTGAACTTCACAATAATCCCATTCAGTGTCTGCTGGATATCCTCATTTCATAAACACGGGTCATTCACAGGGCTGTGGTGGTGTTACGCAGCGTGCAAAAAAAAAAAAAAAATAATATCCAACACATCCACTAGTGTGCACAAGGAATCAACAAGAGCATTTGGCGACTGAGCGCCAATTCCAGTTCCAACTGTGGGAAACCTCAGACCGATCCAAGCACGCCAAAAAACTGTGGATAGAAAAATAAAAACACAGAAACGTCACTGGTAAGTCTCCTATGCAGGACGTTAACAGCCCTTTCCTCGAAGGCTGAGCCGCAGCGATTACGCCTGGAGAACGCTTCATAACCATCGGGTCACCACGGGAAGAAAGGCCAAGGAGGAATGACCGCACAGAGCGTCAAGATGGATGACAGAAAGGTCCGCTTTTAGTGGTTGAAATCAGAATAATTTGCTCCAAGTCCATCCAGGCGCCACGCTGTGCTAGGTAGGCTGTCTCTAGTTCCATGTGGGAGGCAATGTCATGTTTCCAAAGTGGCTATATAAGAAGAAGATGTAGTTCTTCAAGTGGGAGGAACAAAACAACATGAGTCTTGAATGCTGTATTCTTTGTCCGTATGAAGGCTTTTCCTCCCAGTTTGTGCCAGGCTAACAGGAGAGTGCAGAGTGTTGGCTGGGGGCTCCACAGTGGGATGATGGGAGAGGTTTGTGGTCCAGCACTGAAATCCGGTCCATCCCAGTCCCTGTAATGATCAAGAACAAATTAGATGGGCAAAAAAAAAAAGCATCACCACTTTTACATCAATCTGTAGCTTCATGCTGACACTTCAGCACGCCCGTTAACCGACGGTGGGTAGAGGTAGACCTTAAGTGATCTCGTGTTATTCTAGAAACTAGTCATTTAAGACACTACTAGCCGTACACGACCGTCTTGTTCATATCACAAAACTATCACTTGATCTTACGTTCATTTGAGGAAAAACCATTATAGGCCACTGTGATACAGTGTAAAGTAATCGTTTCTGTCATGTATCAAACCAAATGCTTAACCTGTGCTGGCTTCAGCATCTTAATTGTGAGAATTTTCGAAAGTTCTACTTTTACATGGCTGTACATTTTATAGATAAAAAATAATAATAAAATGGACTTATCAAAAGATGAGCGACAGATTAATTGATAATGAAAAAAGGTTGCACTTTCTGCCCAAATTGACTTGAATTGTATATATAATTGACAAATACAATGGGATATTTTACATATTTAAAAAAATAAATTGCAGTACAGAATAGGCAGTTTCACATACTATACTATGACTTTTTTCAAGTGCAGTCTATATTTTCAAATGGCACCACCAGAGGGAAGCAGAGAGCTTAAAAGATGAAGGCGAGCCTTGTTGACCAACGGACAGAGCAGGGAGGCCCGAGCAACCATTACCTCCTGATTATGTAAATGCAGAGTGTAACGCAACTGAATGGATGAGTGCAATTAGTGCACACGCTGGGATAATTATCTCTTTCCTGTAGACAAAAAAGTAGCTTTCCATCTTTTTTCTCTAGGTCTTTAAATCGGAAAATAACATAAATAACATTCTTAATAACAATACAACTTAAAAGCCATAAGCTGATAACAGTTGAATAAAAGCTGTGATCTGATTGGATTGTCGCACGTTAAAGTGGATCAATGGAATACAACGTAGGACATACTGTAACTGAATTTAAAGTGGTGCCGTGAATAAAGAGGCTTCACAAATGAACCCTGGGCCATCTCCAGGTACAGTACAAAGACAGTGAAGAGAAATACCCTGCGCTACAGTATGAAACACTATTAGAAAGCACACGTCTGTTCAATGGGCCTTGATGGAAAAGATTACTGCTCCTCTGACTTCTCAAAGACACCGGGTGGAGGGAGAACAGAGGGGAGGGCTTGTTATTGGAATGCAGCGCTCAGACAGAACAACTCTTTGAAGTCTGCACCCTCTTGACCAGCTCCATTAGAAACAGGTGTGTGTGTGTGTGTGTGTGTACATTTTCATATACCCAGAGTTGCCTCTAAAGCAAGTAGGAGCTCATGCATTTGCTCGTACTGATGCGTTTGTGCGCACGTTTCTCACCTGTTCAGTTAATGAGGATGCCGGCCGAACGTCCCTCCTCCTCTTTAATGTTCTTCAGGTTATTCTCTGCCTCGTCCACAGTGCTGCACGGCAGATACACAAAGCACATGATAAAGGATTGTCTTTTAAAAAAAAAAAAAAAAAACACTTTTTAAACAGTGCAGGCTGTGGGTGGGTGCACATCTAGATGGGTGCGCCTACGTTAGAAAATCCCTGACGTCCTCCACAGTGATTTCTCCGGTCGAGTCGAGGGTGAGGTCAGCAAAGCTGAGGGGGGAGTCCAGTGGGGTGTCCATTATGGGAGAGGACAAGGAGCTAGGAGGCTCTTCTGTTTGCCCTGTGACGGAGAAACCCATAAAGCATGTTTCTACTGTACTGGGTGACTGATAGTGGTGTGTGTTGCTGGAGGACTCTACTGGCATTGAATACAATTCAAGCAAGCAGTTAAAAACAACTTGATCACAATTAAGTTAGACAGTAGACTCAGAAACAATGACACCCCAACAATGTGCTTAAATGTAATAAAGATGAATGAAAACAGAGACTTTTTGTGAAATCTGCACTGTTATTTTTTAAACTGCTAGCTTTGTAACACTTGCTGAAGCTGTGAGCCCAAACACGTTGGTTTGATATTAAACTTAGTTCTTTCATTTTGCATGCATTCTGCTTTCTTGTCAAAAGCCTCTACATATGCATCATCACAAAGAGAAGTGTCTTTAAATCTGTTTTCTCCTGTAAACTTTTCGATGGTGCATTATTGCTTACAAATTTTCAAAAGGGAGTCTTCTCTGTTGACTACATGGATAGGTATTAAAATCTCAATGTCCGGTGAAAGGCCCACTAAGACATAAACAAACCCCACTCCGGTCTTCACAACAACCATCATTTCCTGCCAGAGAGAGAGAGAGGTGCTGGGGCATACTGAATGGTTACCATGGAGACCGGAGGGGAACCCCTGCAAGGCCTGCCCGGAGTTTCAGGGGCTCAGAGAGTGGAGAGAGAGTGATGAAGAGTGAGAACAGACAGGGGGAGAGAACTAACAAAAGGAAAGGGAGAAAATAGAAAACTTGGGTGGGTGTGTGTGTGTGAGTGTGTGTGTGTGTGGATTTACCCTCAGCCTGACCCATTTGGTTCTTGTGGGTTCCGTTGGCCTGCGGCGTCATACCATCGCTGAAAAGACACATGAGTGCACACACACACCATTTACTTTGGAAGTAGATATATAATAATAAAGCAATAACAGTGAAAGTGTAATTTCACATGCAGCTGAGTGCGATCTGGTGGTAGCCCAAGCATTACCAACAGTAGGTTTAGTGCTTTCCAATGTGGGGTCCAGGGACCACAAAGAGTCCTTAATAGTGTGTCCCTGGAAAACGTTGTCAAAATCAATGAGCAGCAGGTAATCTTCGACGCTGCTTTTTTTTATACAATTTGTGCATGAATGCGATAAAGTGGCTTGATACGTCAGGTACGTTTTGTTGGATAGACAACAGCAGGCAGTCTGACTATTTTATCTATTAACAAGTTATTATTTTTCCTCAAAAAATATATGACATTATAAAATGTAAGGGATAATGTAGATTGAGTGGGTCATTGCTGCAAATTGCAGAAATGCAGGACTTGAATCCTGTGTCACCCTGTCGGAGTTCAATTTGCACCAGTGATCTGCTCGGTCTATATCATCCCCCTTATTACACAGCTACTTAAGAAATCAATAATTTGACACAAAATATTGAATTAAAAAGTATTTTATTGATATGAAAATGTTCCTCCAGAGTCTCTGATCAGAACAGTGTCCATAGCAATGCTTATTTTTGAATAGCAGACTGTAGAATGCCGTAAGTGACCAATCAGAATCAAGTATTCCACAAAGCTGTGTAATACACATTGATATTTCATAATATTACATATATTGTGATAGAGGATGCTACCTATATGGCACAACACTGGTTTTATTTAAACTACTTACATAACATACATAGTCAAAACAAAAGATCCTTCCGAGGACTACATTTTAGTGTCTGTGTGTGAGTTACCTGGCAGGTGTGGGCTCTAGCGGTCGGTCCAGCTGAACAGAGCAGAGCGGCTCAGTGAGGACCTTGGCAGACAGAGAGAACCTCTCGTACTCCGAGGGAGAGATCAAGTAAAACCCTGCGGAGACAAGCAACCAGACAACAATAAGACCGTTACCACAATGAACTTGTAATTCATTTGGAACAATTTTTACCGTAGAAAACAGAAACTGTGAAAACCGCCCACAGTGACGTGTACAGTTTGTCTGGTACAATATTTCTGGAAAGACAGGCTGATGTCATTTTTCCGTCTTAAGAACCAAAAACACATTTCCATTCACCTACACTATTGGGGTAGAGGCAGAACTCTGAAGAGCAGATATCTCAGATCCTTGGCCGATAAAACTATCTGCATGACTAGATACTAATGAGGCAAGAGGAAAAATATCTTTTGGTGTAATCTGCGTGAAATGACCCTTTAACTTTTTTTTTTTCACAGTTTTGTGAATGTGAAAGTCATTATCATAATGCAATGTTCTTGCGACTTTCAGCGCCTGAAGAAAAGAAGACATTTTAATCAAGCGTATTTTCCTCACCCTGTCCGTTCTTGGTGAAGACGCAGGATGCAATGCCGCTGATGTCTTCTTTGCGGATGCAGTCGTAGCGCACCTAAAGACACAAAAATATGCATAACAATAATAATAACCAGTGCATCATTAATAATTCAGTAAAACAAAACACCCACGTCATCAAATTGCCAGTTGTTTAATATACAAATAATGTTGTCACAATGACTGTAAATACTCTCTAAAATACACACACAAACTGTCCTATTGTCTAAATTAGACTTGGCTCGTTTCCAACACACACACACACATGCACACAAAGCCCTAAACCCCACCTGTGGTCGGAGGCCAGGTATGTTGAAGAGGTGCATGTCACCCAGGTTGGTCAGACAGACCAGTGTGTGCTCGCTGTAGTCTTCCTGAGCTGTGGAGCTGAACACCACCAGGGCCACCTTCCTCACCCGACAGCCTTCGTGCGCCGTCAGCTTGAATTTGGTCTTAGCGCTCACCTTGGGGAGGGAGAACACCTAGAGACAGAGAGCATAGGAGGAAGACAGACAGTATTTTAAACTGTACCATTATCAGTCTTTCATGGTAGGGCTGGGCAATATATCAATATTAAAATCAATGTCTTAGATACTGGATATTGTATTATAATTAAAGGCTTGCATGTCTTGTCCTGTTTTAAAGGGTGCATTACAGTAAAGTGATGTCATTTTCTGAACTTACCATTTATTGTTCGACATTGAGGTAATTGGTCAAGAATATCGTTACATCTGATTTTCTCGAGATCGGCCAGCCCCTTTTCATGGTTTAGTAAGCCCAGTCTGAACGCTGTACGGTGGTTTTGAAATGATGTGGTAGTGTTCGTTTATATATGTAAAGTAAATGGGGGAAAAAAACTCAAAGGAATTGAACTGTCTTTGCACAGCTGGTCCTCATGAAATGAGGAAAAACATAAAACACACACACCTGCTGACTGACTAGACAAATACAAACTTAGTTTTTAATGCATTATAATACAGGTGTTTTTTCCTGCATTTACCTTTAGCTGTTCCTCCGAGGCGATGAGGACAGAGTGAGCGTTGGTCATTTCCGGTGCGATGGCGAGGTCCTGGGAGGCTTCGTAAGGGTCCGGTAACGGTTTCCCCCGGCCGTCCAACACAGATATCGACACCACGGGGGCCCTGTGCATCAGCTGGATCTCTTTCCCCAACAATGCCTCCACACACACACTGCTCTCGCCCGCTCCGCCCCGCTCACACACACGCCCCAAACCGACGCCGGGCACCTCCAGAGCGTAGGCATACACACTGCCTGAGTTGGTGCCAGCCCATAGTGTGGGGCCATGGTGTGTACCTGGTCGATACAGAAATACAGCACATACAGTTAGTGCTGTGGAAATAATGTTTCTTTTAAGTTGTTCCGACACTGGTTAGCTCAACCAACAATTTATTTAAAAAGAAAAGAAAAACAATGTTACAGTATAGTCAGAGTTCCACATTCTGTCCATAATCTCAACGAGTAAGTAAACACACCGTCACGTAGAAAGGTGTCAGCGAAGCAGAGACACCGCACCACTCCAGACAGCGAGTCGTCTGCTGACCGGGGCTCAATCCTTCGCTGTATTGGAGCCATGTCCTCCTGCTCTGCCAGAGCAGCGTTGGCCTCCTGGACCTGCACATGACACAGTCACAAAATGCAGAATTATATTCAGTCTGTATGATCTGTATGGCCCTCTTTCTACCAAGAAGACATTCAGTTACCTTGCTGGTAGGTGTGGTGGTGATGGTGCGTTTCTTCCCTGACACCCTGCTCTTACGGATGCGTCTGAAGCTCTGTCGTAAGGACTTCTTCAAGGACTTGACTCGGGACAGAGGGCCCTCCATCGCCAAGGAATCATTAGGGTGCAGGGTACATCTAGGAGAACAAAAAGAGCAGTAGTGAATTTGACAGCTTGCCTCACCCTGTTTTTTTACTGGCTTTGCCCCTTAAATGCGATGTATGTTGTTTTCAGCTTGCATTTACACCGTCAAGATTGTGAGTGACTGCTGTAGCATGTTTGTCTTATTCACTGAATGTGCCAGTAATGTAGTCTGAACAGAAGGAAAGACATGAAAAGAAATAAAAACACAACCATGACGTGAGCTGCGTGAGTGTTTGTCCCTAACCTGGCGAGCACAGCATTTCGTCTGTGGTAGTCAAACAGGCCGAATCCATGACTCGTCCCGAAGGAGATCAGGTTCCACTCGGCATGCAGAGCCACCGCCGTAACAGAGGCCGGGGGCAGGCACTGCACCAGCACTAGTGGCTGAAAGCCGGGAGGGAAGGGGG
This sequence comes from Percina caprodes, assembly GCA_013375575.1. NCBI lineage: Eukaryota > Metazoa > Chordata > Actinopteri > Perciformes > Percidae > Percina > Percina caprodes. Next base: position 2,032,752 of record JABXJD010000019.1, on the reverse strand, counting down.
CGGGTTTAAGGCGCGGCTCCAGCCTCTCGTGGCCCTTCCAGGTGAAGCCCTCTCTGTCCTGCAGTAGATCGACCACAGACACGTCAACCAAGTGGTCCGAACGCTCGTCACTCAGACCCAGAACAATCACCTGGAGAGAAAGAAGAAGTAAAGAAACATCATGGTTAATTTTCCTTTTCTTATGTATTTCAGTGTCCATAAGTATTACCGTAAAAGTTTACAAAACACTAACCCTGCAGCAGAAGTTAGTGTGATTATTCTGGAGCCTGTCTGACAATTACAGAAAAACACTTGGTTGTTTGACACAGTTTTGTCAAATTATTGTCACATTAAAGAGCTCCTCTTCTCCAAAAAGTAACATCAAATCCCTCTCCTTTTAAAGACAGCAGTAAGGGAAAGTGGTGCTATTGAAAACAAGTTAATAACAGACTGTTTAAAGAATAGCGAGTTTAAATTACAGTACACACTTTTTAGGCGCAGCAGAGCCTGACAATTCACTTTCCAGGAAGTAGCAAAGTAATATTTTAAATGTACTGTATGTTCTTCTGTATGGAAATAATCATATTTTATGTAGCATTAATATTTATGGTATTCATCCATATCCATGGTCTCCAGAGTATTACAGATGCCCTAACCTTTCCTTGTGCACCACTATCAGACCAGAATTTCCACAAGAGGAGATTGTCACGCAAATGTATTGAGCACATGCTCCACTTACGGATGAAAACTTTAATTTTTGACTTCCCCCCCCCCCGATTGTTTAAAGTAGTTTGTAGTAAAAAATAAATACTACGACTTAGCCCAGCAATGAAGTGTAACACTTGTGACTGCAGCTGCAACTCTCTGCCTGCCAAGTTAATCAGCTAGTTTCATCTCATCCAGAGAAAATACAACAATAAAAAAAGAAGAAATAATAGGCTCTTTATCCCATATAAACTTTTTAGTCAAATAGTCTCATTATTCATGTCATTAGAAAATGAACAGTTGGCAAGCAAATAATACAGTAAATCACATATAGTTTGGTCTTCATCATGAACTGGCAAAGTGTGTATTGTATTAACCTGCATTATTATGTTGCACCAAAGTGTGTGGCTGGTGTCTATATGGTATCTCACCATTTAATAGCTTAATGACTATATTCCATACAAATCGAATGTTGTCATTAGCTAGGATAATCTGTAATTTATCCTCTGTTGTTGATCTGTAATTTATGTAATTTTTTGTTGTGATATTTTACTCTGATTTGTTTTATTTATTTAACTTCACTTATAGGTACCATCAACCTGTCAGAACTAATGATGGAAATTAGCCTTTGGTTATAACCCTGTATATTTACATTCTTCAAAATGTTCATTCATATACACTGTCCCTTTTTGAAATAAAATAAACTTAAACTTTTACATTGAAATGTTTATAGTACAATCCTCCCAGCAAAAATAATATCATTATCACTATTTAAATGCATATTTTCAAATTATATTCAAACATACTTAAATGAATATGAACACATAGGGCCCTGTACTGTAAAGTGTCTCTGACCTATCCAGACACCTGAAACGCATTTTCAGTAATATGTGTGTAATTATGTATGGTTTGCAAAAATGGGAACTGCTGTGTCTGTGTAGATGAGAGCCCCTAAAATAGCATCTGAATAACACACCACTGACTTTAGACCAGGTTTTTGGTCTGCGCAGAATTGTTTCCTGAAACTGTAAAATATCACCAGGGAACATTTGCACCTCTTTTCCCTAAAAACGTGCGTCTGTGGAGGGAAAATTCTGCTGCACGTCGGGGGGTAAAATATGACCGATACATGCGTCAGTGTACAAAGTCAAATGCGCTGGGTGCAAAATAGGGCCCATAGTGTTTGGTGGGTTTTGGTAGTTTGTAATTGTTAAAAATAACATTCTTTGATTCCCATCGCAGCTGAGCAGCTATGAAATAACTTTCTGTATTGTGTCTCCTAGAAACGACCCGAGACGATGTACGACAGAGCTCATTACATTTGCATGTGTTTGTACTGTATGTATGATTTACCTGTCCAGCAGTTCCGGCCACCACCAGCTTGTTGCTGTATTTGCACAGACTGATCTTCTGGATGCCCAGTCTGGGGTCGTCGCTGTACGGGTCAAAACAGCCCACCTACACACAAACACACGCATGTAGGCCTAAATTAGCAAGATAAATGCTAACAATACCCTACACAGGCTGAGTGACATTTGGAGCTAGTAGTTTCTCAAGGTTTTCTTTCTTTACTGAAAATCTTAATGACAAAACCAGAGATTTTTTTACCAACATCACCTCTGACTTTGAGAAACTGGGATGGATAATTTTGAACCAAACCCTTAATCTAGAAAATAAAATCGGCAGATTAAATCAATAATGAAAATCATCATTAGTGGCAGCCCTATCTCAAAACAGTCCAAAATGGTTTTGTCTCATTCTAAATTTTTGATCTAAACCGACCACGAAGAAATTCAGTTCAGGCACAACAATGTCAAAATGCCCTCCTGAAGCTCTCCTTCCTCTACAGCAGCCTCTCTACCATTAATCTCTGGCCAGGACACCCCCCTCCCACTCATCATAACGTGCATTAATCTGTCTCTCGCACACAGTAAGAGTTCTAATAGAATCCCCTCTCACATGGGAGACACAGAGAGAGAGAGAGAGAGAGAGAGAGAGAGAGTCTGGAATTCATTACATAGAAGAAAAAAGGGAAAGGCTCTTCATCCCATATGAGGGCCACATTCCTGAACGTGCAGCTTTGTTACCACAGGATACACTAGGAAAGGTAGGGGGAGCAAAAGAGGAGTGAATAGGAAGAAAAGAAGAGACAACAGGCCAAAGACAAACTAGATATATGTGTCACTTTTAAATGAATCTCTCAAAATCTGTTTCTGCTCTTTTATAAACCTTTCTGCTATCAGGTTCTTAACACATGATGACAAGCTGTTGGTGACAGCTACCTACTGAGCCCTAGTGAAGGAAATAAAAGAGGGAAATTTTGGTCATCCACCCAAACACTGAGCAACCTTTCCAACTGTAGATCCAGTTGATTTAAATATTCATTGAGTGTTTCGCTTCCTGACCCATCTCCATTTCCCGTCAGCATCTACCAAAGCTGAACTACTCAGTCAGATTTGCTCCAGATGGAATTCTTCCTTCCGATGCTGAATCAGTTCATTTAAAAGTAATTCTGCGCAGAAAACAGGCCATTAAAACAGAATCAGACTGTCGTTCCTTCAGAGTCAAGTTTTAATAACAGGAACAATGGGGTGGGTCCTGTCTGAGAACCAAACACATGAAAACCATCAGATGAGAAAATCAGGCCACAGATGTAGTGTGAGAGGACTGACTGTGTTGTGTAATACACAGATTGCTTTAACTCCCAGAGCCTGTAAAATAAGACCCTGCGCGTAATCTCTAGAGGAAATATTTTAACTCCCTTATTCTTAAATCATTTCCCTTTCTTGTTATGCTCGCCTCTTCAGTTCTCACCTTCCTGAAGGGAGGCCATTCCTCCTCCTGCTGCATGTCGGGGTCGTCGCTAGCGTCCTGAGGATCGTCGCAAGGGTCACAGTCGGTGTGGAAGACATTGGCTGTGCTGAGTTTGTACATCGGAGTAAGAGCAACACCTGATGCATCCCAGAAACGCACAGTGCCGTCCTCATGCCTATAAAATACAAATGATTTTCAGTGCAAATCAGAATGTGCAGGGGTGTGTGTGTGTGTGTGTGTCTAAATAGCTGCTCATTTCTGAGCATTTATGAGCAGTCCTCAAATCTCTGGACAGAGTACAGAGTTGCCACTTTGTTTCTAATATATTGCCCACCTCCAGCTAGAGAGGTTGCAATAGAAGAACAAACCGAAGTAAACCAAAGTATGGGACAAAGAGAAATTTTGACCAAACTTAACACAATTTATCCTCGAAGGAACAATAACGTCTGTACTAAAAACGTAATGATAATCCATTAAATGTTGTAAAGATGTTTCACAAACTGTGGTGCCTCCCTGAATTCCAATCAATCCAGCTGTTATGTTTCACTTACATGCTGTAGTCTCATAAGGCCCCATGCTAATGCTAGCTCTGCCAAACATCTGCAGTCAACAACATCATGCCAGGATTTACTTGTTGCAATTGCAACGCTGACTAATTTCATTGTCGGGACCAGTAACATGTAGATCCAGTTTTATGCAAGACATTCATGTGGTTCACATCAGAAAAGACATTGAAAAACATCACCACGCAGCTTTAGTCAGTTACATTTACTAGAAAGCAGAATGTTTGTGCCAGATTTGTGTCTTGTGAGAAAAGTGGATCAACCTGTGGGTACAGCCTATGACTATTTATGTTTATATACGTGTGTGTGTGTGTGTGTAAGACCAACTTCTCCTACTCCTTGTTTTGCCAAGACACGACTCCCATGTGAGAGGGGATTTTATTGGAACTCCTACTGTGTGGGAGACAGATTAATGCACGTTTTGCTGAGTATGTATGAGTGGAGGGTGGAGTGAGTGTGTGTGTGTGTGTGTGTGGGGGTTGTCCTGGGATTTGGCAGAGACTTATAGTTAGGCTGCCTTAGAGGAAGGAGGAGAGCTTCAGGAGGGCGTTTTGACATTGCTGTGCCTGAAATGAATTCGTTTGTGGTCGGTTCAGATCAAAGAATGAGACAAAAACAGGTTTTTTCAAGTTTCAGATAGGGCTGCAACTAATGATTATTTTCATTATTGATTAATCTGACGATTATTTTATAGATTAATCGATAAATGGTTTGATTAAAAAATATCTGTGTGTGTGTGTGTGTGCGTGCGTGTGTGTACCCTGTCAATAGCAGCTCTTGCTGTTTGGGTGGAGGAGCCAGGTTTTTACCTCCACAAATGGGCCAACTCTGCACAGACAGACAAAAGATTAGAGAAAAGTTAGAACTCCTTTGTATTAAAAAGTTTAAAGAGAAACAACTCACACATTGAACAACAACACATTCGCTAACCCTTTCCATTTTTATCATAAACGCCAGCTCAAAATGTACTGGCCTGGACACAGAGGCATTCCCATTTGGATGAGAACGTGTACACAGAAACACACAACTTTGTTGAGTTCAATCTGTTTTAGTGCCAGTCTCTCCGGCCTGGCCTAGCACAGACAGAGAGCGATGATTTACGAGTGTACCAGCTGTGTGTGTGTGTGTGTGTGTGTGTGTGTGTGCGCGTGTGTGTGTGTGTGTGAGTGTGCGCGCATGTGTGCGTGCCTGTGTAATCTCTGTCACTGATCTAACAGCTGATCTAAGCTACAAAGCCTTTGCAAAGCCTTAAACTGCTTTAACCTGCTCTTAAAGTTAACACACTATCACCAGGCTGAGGGTCACACTCCAGTAGGCTTCCTCAAAGCTATTTAGGTGCCAGCCTCTGAGCTCAGATGTACTAGCACCATGAGTAATACCACACTTCAATATCCTTACTATAAACATCTATAATTCCACTGCCCTTATTACCCATTTATGTTACTCTCCACTCATGATCAGTGGCAGCAGTTGAGCCCTGATATGACACCTGACCTGCCATTTAGTAGAAATTAAACTCTGTAACTTGAATCTGTGAGCATGCTGGTTTGTACGTACAAAGTATGTAAAGCGATTGGTGTCGATGGCTGGAGCCTGGCTATTGGCCATACTATGTTTAAGGTGTTCTCAGGTTAAGCTGTTTACATGCATCTTGGATTTCCTGTAATTGAAAATCCCTACGGCCATGAATAAACCAATTTACAGAATAATCTTGTCGTTCATAGTGTCCTGCCAGCAGCCACAGCAGTCCACCAGTAACACAGAATCAAAAGAAAGTTGCTGTCACTACATTTGACTGAGCACGTATCACTTCTACTATATGGAAAATAAATGTAGGTTCTGAAAGAAATCTGTCCAGTGTTTTTGTTGATGATGCTAAAAGAATGTCTGATAAACAAAAAGATTTTATTTGTTAACAATGTTCACTAGCGAGTGTATCTGAAAGAACTAAAGCAGCAACAACATGAAAAAGGTTGAAAGAATAATAGCAGTCAGACGGTGTGAAAATTGTGTTTTGTTACTTTTGATGTCATCATTCAGACATGATCAGATAATGGGCTTATTAATGATATTCTGAACAAATTGACATGTAAATTTAAATCATCCACCTCACAGGTGTGGCATATCCAGATGCTGATTAGACAGCATGATTATTGCACAGGTGTGACTTAGGCTGGCCATAATAAAAGGTCACTCTAAAATGTGCAGTTTTACTTTCTTGGAGGGGGTTGGATTATAATTTTGTTCAGTGTACATGACCCATTTTTTTGTGTTACTTACTTGTGTTAATGGTTTTAGGACATACTGTAATTGCGTGATTTAAAACAAATTTAGAGTACTGACAAAAACATAAGACATTTCAAACTGTGCTCTGCAGATCGCAGTGTGCTTCTCACCCCGTGTGCGTGTTGCCGGCCCTGCTGTGCTTTGCCAGCGTTGACTAGCCGCTCCCAGAGTTTGGGAGGGACGCTGGAGATGTGGAAGGAGCAGGTGATGGCGGAGGAGTGGAGAGGCGCCAGGTAGGGGGTGGGCATAGAGGGCCACCCGGGGGTCTGAAGGTCAATCACGACCAGCTCCTCTTCCAGTAACACTACCAACGCAGACGGCTGATCAAACTCTGTAAGACAAGAGACAAGACAGAATATGAAACATTTGGATTCTATAACTTTTGATAAAACATGACAGTGAACCTGAAACTCAGCTGAAAGAGAAACTTAAAAGCAGATTCTTGAATCAAAATAGAAAATCTATAAATACTAGGGCTGGGACAATATGCTTTTGTCCCGATTTGATTCTTTCACAATACATTTACATTTATGTTAGGATATTCATTTATTGCGATTTTAGAAGCAATTTAATAGTATTGAGTATTGCCATTTTCTTTTCCTTCTTTAACAAAAACAAAAGTTGAATAATACACTTCTAGAGACAATACATCATGAGACATTTCTAAAAATAAATTGTTTTCTATTAAAGAATGCACATCGCATGTCAGTCAGTCAGACTGACATTTATTTCATTTGTAAAGGACGATATTGTTCTGTTTTGCTGAAAACATATGTTGTAGTTGCCGTCATCAGTAAAGAATAGACAGTTTTATTTGTGAATCATTGGGGATGAGGGGTGGGAGGTGGTCCCCCACCCCTAATAGATACAGCCCCTGACCTTTCTCTGGATCTATGCTGTGGACAGTGAAGAAGTCGATGACTCGGGATGTGAAGTCAAAAGTGACGTGGTCTTTGTCTTGTTGAATGGTCAGACAGTGGCGGTCACCGTAGCTGGCTCTGGGCATCCCTCCGCTGTATAACAATACTGGAGAACTGGAGCAGGGCACACAGAAAACATTTTTGTTCATGTCAAATTTCATCAGTCATCAAAGGGAAACAAAAACTTACACTTAATGAAACAAAAGACAGGAATAAAGATTTACTGGCACTGTGATCCAAAATGTCCGGTCTGACTGCAGGAATCAAAAATACGTCACAAAATAAGTCACACACCCTGTCTGTGTTGTTCTCCACAAGATCTTGTTGATGGCCTTGCAGGGGAATGGACCTGTGACAGAACAGTGAAAGTAAAAAAAATAAAAATAAAACATTACAGACACATTTATCAGACTAAATCTATTTAAAAACTCCACAAAGCATTTTAGTCAGAACAAGGGCGACAGAAAGAAAAATAGGATTTGAGTGAGAAAAAGTGTTACTCTGACCCAAATTCTCACCATGATAACGAGTCACATTATCCCAGCACTCATGAGCCCCTTTCACACAGCTGGTTCAACACAGGACTTAGGCGCATTTAAGCCACCTCCCTATCTGTGTGAAAGTTACAAAGATGGAATGGGGGGGGGGGCAGAATTACTGCACTTCAAGCCGGCAACGGACGTTGTCACAGTGCTGTAAAAGAGCCGAACAGACGCCTGTGAGAGAAAGACAGCCAGCATGGCAGGACTGCTTGCAGTACAATGCGCGAGTCAACCCACAGGCAACTCCAAAAGTGACAAAGCCACGTCCTGAGTAGCCTTCCTTCTACTGACAATTGCGCTCAATAATGCATAACGTTGGAGGTTTGTGTGGTTGATTAACAATGGGGACACACACATTGTGTTTTGCGCCCGGAATGCCGACATGCCATGTGAAATCACACCCTGGGGAGGCATTCTGCCACCTTTATTTGGTTCTATGTTAATAATCAAACCAGACATAAAGCACCATTGCTGCGCTATTGCGGAATCGCTTTGTGAAAGGGGCTATGGCTAATAAAACCATTGTCAGTCATTGGACATTGGTCTTTGAGGACAAGACCACCACCTCCATTAGACCTGGATGGTGTGCTCAAACATGCCCCAATCCGACATTAGCTGGGAAACACAAATAGGTGCTAATGTCTGTTGTCTTTGTATGCAGTATATGCATTTCTCACCATATGGGATGGTGGAGGACACTGGCTGGTGATTGTAGATGTTGCCATTAGTAACAGCCCACACGGAGTAGCCCCCATCGTTATGGGAACTGACAAATAAGTTTCCAGAGCGTTCCCACACCAGGCTCTCCAGTTGCTGAAGGACACACAGAGACACACACATCGTTTTGTCACTTTTGTTGGTATTCATTGTAGCAACATGAAAGATTCATCACAGAACACTGTCAGTAAAAAATCTGTACCTGCTTGCCCAGGAATAGCTGTTCTGTATGACGGGTGCTCAAATCCCATAGGACCACCAGGCCCCGGCTATAGCCAATCAAAATCTTCCCGGACTGCTGAGGATGTTCCTGAAGAGATTCCACCGGCCCTAAGGATTTCCCACATCTGTAATCATCTGGCAGGCTGGAAAAACAAAACATTACCCATTATCCCAGACATGTGGTTTGTGTGAATGGCTACAGGTCAAAACAAGGTAAAATTATCTGTGAAGGAGCCTTACATATTGACAGGGGAAGAAATAATAAATACTGAAAGATTAAAAGGTTGACCCAATATTAAAGCAACACTTTGAGCAGGAGAATGATACGTCCACCTGTTTACCATGTGATGAAAATTTCATACACAGGTCATGTGATGACAAAGGACTTTTAAGGTTTGACCATTTAGTAAATATTTAATTATCAATGTTCGTAATTAGACATTTTCAGTTAAATGCATGTTGTGAACTGGGGCTCTGACATGTTGAAATTTACAATCAATCATCACTGCGTGAAGAGGGAAATGATATAAGGAGTGGAGAAAACATCTGTGCATAGTGATAATCCACTGTGTAAGTAGAACACAAGGACTGGACAGCAAAAGAAACTCCAAAGCTCTCTTTTCTTTTGCACAAAAACAACCCAAAGCAAAACTCCAAAAGTGTTCAAACTTATGTATAATCTAATCAATATTAAACTCAAACCATCTGCATCAACTCTAATACAACCGCAGGCTGCTCTTTCAACAACAACAACAAAACAGTGAAATCAACATCAAGCTGGAGTTGAGCTGCTGGAGTATGTGAACTAAACATTCCTCTGAGGCAGAAGAGGAATGTACAGCAGGACACACCCTCGAGATGTCAGAGGATTCCCTCAGCAAAAGATGGGGAAAAGAAGGGGGCAGACAGGGGAAGATGGGAGAGGAAGCATCAGAGAGACAGAGTAAATAAACAAACAAATTGGGAAGATAGCAATAAAGCTTTTCTGGTCTCTCTGCTGCGGATGAGGCAGAACCATTGCAGAAGAGGTAGTCAGTTTGTACACACACACACACACACACACACACTTCTGACTGCTTTGGTAGCGTTCACTGAGAAGATCCTCTCCGGAAGCACAGAGGCAGAAACATTCCCAACAAAGCATTCCATTGTCTCTGTCTCTCCGTTCACAAGTATTTTTAGGGAATCCAGCATCCTGCTGCAGAGTCCCAGTGATGAGCCACTGTGTGTGTGTGTGTGTGTGTGTGTGTGTGTGTGTGTGTTAGAGATTCAGCTGAAACACTTCCCCAACCGGAACACCCGTGTTTTGGCAGCCGGTACAAAGCCTCCCTGTCTGAAACCTCCCCTCCTTCACTCACACACACGCCTTATCAGGGCCCTCGTTAGGTCTCAGTTCCGCCCACTTCCCTAAACAAGCCTGGTTAATGAGGGGTTTGGCCAACCAGTCAGACTGTCACACAGCAGAATGAAAATGAAACAGTAGCTCTGTGATGCACTGCCTGCTTATCAACACAGGAATGCAGCGGGGAAGGCTGCAGCATTAAAAAAGAAAGAACCTACGTTTTTTATGTCCATAAAAACACTACAGTGTAATGTATAATGCAGTTTTGTGTATATTCACATGATGAGCACAGTTTGTCTCGAACATTTGCGTTTGTAGTCCTCTCACACTGGGGTTTGCTCTAGTTCACCGCTGAACTCTCAGACATGACTGGACACTAGTGCACACAACTCTGCATGAATGTGAAGGGGCTGGACAAAATAACAGGAACGCCATACAATAGTAATACACAGTTCCGTTTTGTTTAGGCCGTTTTCCCTTGTCTGGGCATATTACGAATAGCAAGCCATTCCCCTTTGCCACATTGTGTAAGTTTGAAGTGTTTACAACTGATGTGTCAGCAATTCACAGCAACTACTGTACACTCCATTTACAATGGCCACTAAGTGACTCAAATTAGGATAACTAACAAGCGGCCTTTCATTTCAGGTTTAAAGCGCCTGAAAATTTGGTTTAAAACCTCGAGTTTTTCTTTATTACACCTAATGGTAATGTCTAAAAACGCAACATTCAAAGTTCAAGTTTTGGGGCAAAAACATTATTCCAGTTATTTATAAAAATTCTATTTACTGTACATATTCAATGCAACAATGTCCCGAAACAGATTCCTCAACATCTCAGTTCTGTGCTACTATTAAAAAAAAATTAATAAAAATTATAATAATCCATAACATTTATATAGCGCTTTATCATAGACACTTAAAGCGCTTCAATGTGTAGCACCCACCTGGGTGATGCACGGCAGGGAACTGGGACGACCAGGGTTCAAACCCAGTACCTTCTTGCTGCGAGGCCACAGTGCTAACCAGTGGGCCACCGTGCTGCTACAAAAGACCATTATCTTCACCTGACTCAGTGCTCCTCACTCACACATCCAAAAATGTTTACTAATGAGTAAGACTTTTGTGCAAATTGCACAGAGAATACTATTCTCAGGTATAACAGTATATGTCTTGCTCTCCAAACAGCATTCAGGAGATCTGACCGTTCTCATGGTCCCCTGAACCACATGACCCTGACCTGCCTGCTGCTGCTGGGGTCAAGAGAGATATTTGTTTCTGCGTGCATGTGTGTGTCCCTGACCTGCTCAGCTGGAGCTGTGAGCTGAGGAAACTGGAGTGTTTAATGTTTAAAGGAAAACCTACTGTGACAGCGATGGACATCAGAGAATGGAGTTTTAGGCAGAAAAAGAGAGAAACTACGGAGGAATAACATGGGAAGCACTTTACCATTAGTTGATATATGTAATTAAAAGGTAATATTTGGCTCTATATTTTTATTGTATTCAACTTACTTTCCGTTTGACCATTTTTTTGAAGTCATTTATGTGACAGTCTCACCTCTGTGTGACCTGGTCCTGGAGAAGTGTCTGGTTGTCCTTCAGTGATAAGCGGGGCAACTCCAGGAAGTACACACCCCCTCCCTCCGTTCCCATGCACAGCTGGTCACATGACCTCAGCAAGAGAAGGACCGTCACCCGCGTGGCACTGAGAAGAAGATTTGGTGGAAGAGTGAGGCTGCCATTCACTTTAATACGAAAATGGCGTGCTATATTCACGTCCGGCAACAAATCCACCCACCTTGCGGGAAGTGCAATCTGATTAAACTTTAAAACGTATAATCACAAGGTTTTTCAATGACGAGTCTGACAGTACCATTAAATTGTGTGTTCAGGTTTTACTATTTCTTTGACTGTACAATTGTTGTTGCTTTGACAACTGTATCTGCTTGACAAATTTATTTATTTATTATTTATAATAAGATTTCAGTTTGTGTTGCATGCATCCTTAATGTGAATGCCGTTGTGCATGTGCACGCCCAAAAAATACCACCCAAAATTGACTTTAAAATGATGAAAACCTTAAGGATTATACATTCAAGAACAAAAAAAATGGACAATCTAAAATAATATTAATGTACCTGCAGCTCTCAATGCCAGGTCTTCCTGGGAGGCTGTAGCTGTCCACTTCCTGCAGACAGACCACGCCTTCTCTCTTATCCCCACCCACCTCTCTAGGGGTACCGGCCACCAGCTCCCACAGGTGAATTGTGTTGTCATCCAGCAGTGACAGCAGGCGGCCCTATCACAGAGCAAGGTGGATATTAACATTACGCATCACTTTGGCCACCGCTCACATCACTAAGGGCTCCTTACATTCACAAAATACGTGGCATGGAGCTTACCTGTCCAGGCAGGAAGAGGATTTGTGTGACAGCTATGGTGTCTTTGTGTAGTCCTGTGAACTCCACACCAGGGTGCCCGTAGCTGCAAGGGTCCAGTCAAGGAAATTCAAAACAGGGCAAACTATTTTAATTTAAAAAAGAAATTTAAAAAAATTAAAATAAAATAGATTAGAGCTATTCACCGATTTGAGTCCACACAGGCAGCAGACACCCCAGATCCCCAATTTAGCTGCAAGTGCGGCGTGTGTAAGAGACAAACAAACAGAGCAGGGACTTAATTCTAGTTTATATAATGGACTGTTGCCACTGTCAGACTGTGTTTGCTGATTGATGGACAAAATGTTTTCTTTTAAAATAGAATCGGAATTAAAATGTGTGATTGAGAGGGCAGAGACCAAGAACAGTTTAACTGGTAATTCTGAGCTGTAAACCAGAAGAAACACACTGGTTAGGTGTAATAGCAGAGGAGAAATTAGAACACTATAACAAAGCTCATAGCAATTACCAACACCAGATGACGCACACAACCATCACTGTGTGTGTGTGTTTGGTAGTCCAGTAAATGAAGCTGAGCTGTTAAAATGAAGGCAAAACTCAAGAACTGTGGCGCCTGCGAGTATACGAGGCAAAGTTGTTCTAAACTGTCTCTCACACACACACACGACTGTGTGGAGAGCTGGTTTTCTGTATTCCTATCACCATCGTTTTTGAACAAAATTTGATTAAATTAAATTTTCTATTTCCTCCTCTTTTCATTCTTATTCAGATCTTTCATATCATATAGCTTTCCACTGTCACAGGTATTTTCTTTTTTTTAACTTTATTTTTAAAATTTCCTATACAATTGTACAGGTATTTTCTTTCCTACTCCCACAATGCTCAGGAAGAATTGTACACTAATCCACTCATCTTGTTGGAAACAAAGGTTACAATAATTTCTTTGCTCTAACCATCTTTCCCATCTCTGCCTGAAATTACTTGTTTTCCCCATGGGGCTCCAGTGGAGTTTAATACCAACATTCCTCTGCTGACTCCCTTCTCAGCTCTAAGTTCCCTCCTTCAGTTCTTGGCAAACCTCTCCTAACTCCTCTCCACTCTGCTCCTATTCTCAGGTTCATTGAAACCAACCTGCCCCCCTTCTTTTCTTCTCCCGTCCTTTCTCATTCCCCCCCTTTCTTTTTCCCTGGAGGCCCCGAGGAGTGTTATACTAGCATTCCTGCAGTGTTGTCACTTCCTGTCCCCGGTTTTATTCACTGCAATAATACATGCCTCAGACAGCTGGAGGTGGAGGTGTGAGAGGAACATTTACTCATGGGTCATGAACCATCAATCCAGACAAACAGAGAGACCAACACGGAGTTCAAGTGATGACGAATTAAGAAAAGAAAAATATACAGTATTCTGCTCCTTTAAAAAGGAATAGTTCAACATTTTGGGAAGTTGTTAATTGTTTTTGTAAAAAAGTGATATATGAGAAGCTTGATACCATTGATGCATGCTAAATATGACGCTACAGCCAACAGCAGGTAAGCTCAGCTTAGCATAAAGCGTGGAAACAGCTAGTCTGCCTCTGTCCAAAAGACTTTAAAGTATGCCTACTGGGACCTTAAAAGCTCACTTGTAAACACGCTATATCTCCTTTAATTTGTGCAAAAACAAATTGTAAAAATGATAATTTTGCAGCAGTATATATGTGTGTGTGTGTGAAAACGGAGGAACTGAAGACAGATGTGCAGCTGTGGTTTGTGTGTGTTTTCAAGCTATGCAATGATGACCACAGCTCATTCACCACAGTCAATACAGCATTTCAAATTTAAAGCTGTCTATGCAAGGAAAGATGGCAAAGAAAGCCACAGTGGATGGAGAAGAAATAAGATCACTAATGACTATTTAAGACTGTGTCAGAGAACCTTGGCTGATCTGTAGCACCTCTGACAGAAACCAAGCAACTACAATATCCCAATTCAAACGTCGTCATTCCCCACAACCCCACATAAATATGTCCAACAGACAGCACAACGCCTGTAAAACAGGGCAGAGCTTTTCATTGCTATTAAGAGGAAGCACAAACAGTGTGTGTGTGTGTGATCAGAACAACTTCACAGACCACACACACTTCCTGGTCATGGTGATGGTGAGGACAGCTGGTGGAGGGATTCCCGGTAATGATGTCATCATCTCCTCACTAGGGACAGTTGTAGATAAAGTCCCTCTTACTGTAACCTCATTATAAATGTGAGTATGTGTGTGTCTCCTCTGAATTAAGCTCCTTCCGCCATGGAATCTGCCCATTGGCCAATATTACAAGTCATCAATAGTAGTGGGCAGATAATAAATGTTTTAATGTGTCACCCCACCTCCCGCCCTCTGCAACTGCCGTGCTGTTGCATTAAATACAGATATACACACTTGGTGTATAAATACGTAAAATTCACATGAGTACACACACATGCAGTCACAGTCTCGTACGGCGCAAAAGTATTAGGATGCATCCTATGGGAACAATAAATATCCATCCTAAAATTATAGCAAGTGGCTCTGCTTTGAGCTAAATGCAGTTTCAGTAACAATGCTAACATACCATGTTCACCATTTTAATTTAGCATGCTAATATTTGCTAATTAATAATAAACAAAGAGCAGCTACGGCGAAAAAAAAAAAAAAAAATTCACTCAGCAAAAGTCCTCTTTATTTTAAATTGGTAATTGCCAGTTCCCTTGCTTAACTTATTCTGATAAACATCATGAACTGAACATTTCAAAACATGTCAAATAAATATATATTATATTTACTTAAATATAAGATGTGGATAAAAACAAAACAGAAATGATAGATACACACACACACACACACACACACACACACACACACACACACACACACACACACACACACACACACACACACACACACACACACACACACACACACACACACACACACACACACACACACACACACACACACACACACACACACACACACACACACACACACACACACGAAAGAGTTGGAAACACTGACTCAAAGCAAAGTAATTCAAAGTCCTTCTCAATTCAATTGAAAGCATTAATTAAATGAACCACCAAAACTGATAAAACTCAAACTCAGAGCTGTGTAGAAATGGTCTTGGATGATACAGTGTTGAAATAAATGTTCAGGGCGTTCCTTACAAAGTTACATCCAAGGTTCAGAAACAAGAATTCAACATGGGAGACTTAAATCTTTGAGCAACCTGTTGAATTACACAATGGTTTAACAGTGCTGATCTATGCAAGGAAACCACGTAGAGTAACATGCAAAGATTTGCGGCATTGCTCACTAGAGAACCCTGAAATGCACACAATGGAGGCCTACAGTAACTCATAATCACTGAATCACTGTCTCTTTCTCAAACACACACACAATTGACCGGTGATGCAGAGAGAGAGCGTTAGCAAGGATAAAGCGATTTCACGGTCTGAATACAGACAAACAGAGGGCATTGTCCTCCACGTCGGACACACAGAAAACAGCCAGCACACTCTCCAACTCACACACAAATGTGACAGAAGATTGAATTGGACAGGAAGGAAGGACCACTAGATGCAAGGATGAATGTACAAGTTGACACACACACACACACACACACACGAGAATTAGACTATCTGCACCAGAGGAAAAAGTCAAAAATTAAAAACTTTTGTGAGTCAGACAACACAAGTAAAATTGTTTTTTTAGAAGCATCATCTGCAAGCATTTCTTTCCAACTCCCTTTCTTCTTCACACACACACACACACGTCTGGCAAAAGGCAGTCTGCAACAAGACAAGCCAAACAACTCCACCCACCCACTAGGCAAACAATCCCATCTCATTTGCATCCTCTCCCTCAGCAAGTACCTCTCCACCCCCCACACTCCCCTCTATGTCCCACTCACTCAGTGACAACACGCCAGCAGTCAAACTTAAATATATACTTAATTGTCAAATACAAAGTTTATGTACACAACACTACAAACATTCATGGTCCCCAGAGGATGAATTGTAGAACCGTAAGATCACACATGAGAAAAAAAAACTTTCACTGGTCTCCAGGGACAAATATCCCTACCCATGCTGCGTCTAACTACAATATGCTATACAGACCGAAGGAGGGACAGACAATGCATTGACTGACTTTGACAGCGACAGAAGAAGTCGGTCCTGGTTGTAATCTGGGAGGATCAGGATTGTGTTCTGGGTTGATTCGGTCCAAGTGAAGCCCCACGCCTTCTTGGACCGCTACTTTAATGGGCCAGCTGATGGCGTGTGAGTTTCGCATCTGGGTCAAACTGCTTGTCGAAGCATTTTTCTAACTAATGAAAGCCTTTTTTTAAGTTACATTCTCCCCAGAGGAGAGATTTATCGTAGGATGGGTTGCCATTTTACATATAAACATACTGCATCACAGAGTTGAGAGCAGGGCTGTTTCTCACCATTATTTAGTTACATTTTTTTAACCTTTGTTATGACAATAAAGTCACACTAAGTCAAAAATGTACATGGATCAATATCAACAACAAGGATTGATGTAGAAGTTGTTGAAGTAGATCCAAACAAGATTATCTTTTACTCACTGTCGTAACATTTACCTTAAAATGGCCAATTATTAGCAGTGATGTTACTACCATGCCTACTAATTCAGCTCTTCAGGGATTGTTTTTATGCAACTTTGATTTGTCAGTTTGGGTAAATTCTGTAGCCTTCCTCAACTCTACCATTCAACAGCCTCTCCACTCTGTTTAACTTGGTAAGACCACACACCCTTTGCCCCAACAGATAAACCCCCACCAACGTGTTGCCAACTGGACAGGCGTTGTGTGTATGCCCATTCATCTGTAAGTGTGTATAGGTGTAGGGGTGAGGAGACCAGCACGGACCAAAGACCGGGTAAAGAGGAGGGAGAAGAGGTTGGGTGAGACAGAAAGAGCAGAACAGAGGAATTTTAACAGCCTTGCCATTCTTCAGGAATATCAATGAGGAACAACTTATGGTCAGGCACAGAAAAACAGAAAGATTGAGAGATGGCGGTAGGAGAGGCGATAGGTGAGAGAAAAAGAAAGACTAGAAACAGTAAGCAGTGAGAGAAAAACTGATTTACTGTGCAGAAAAGAAAGTTAAGACAGAGTTACCAGGGAGTAGGCAGTGTGTGGGTGAGAAGAGAAAGAGGGAGGAGGTGAAGGCTGAATCAGAGTCTGCATCTTCAACTATATTAAAATCCTACCAAGCAATTAAATATAATTCATTTAACAAAAACAAAAAAAAAAGGCTTTGAAGTATTTGCTCTACAAATTAGCCTCCAGTACAAACCACAGTATGTGCAGCTAAGCATGAAAACAAATTAATGTGACTCAGTACAAATGAAAAAGTCAAATTGTTGGGAAAGGACAGGAAACGCTGTGGCTGTAGCACAATTGAAAGGGCATTGTGTGGCACAAAAGAGCACATGGGGAATTTACCGTTTCCATCACAAACTACAAACATTTGTTGACTTTGAGGATGGATAAACAATTCAAGAATCCTTCACATTGAGCTAAAGCAGCTGTCCAAGGCCATTTCTCAGGCCACTATGTGAATGACTTGAAACGATGAATTTTCATCCCGTTACCGTTCAATTGTGTAGTCCACGCTGGGACATTGCAAAAGTGGATGACTCACAGTACAAAAGTACAAATTTCCCGAGAATTTCAGACGTGTACAAAATCAAGCTGCAACCCTGTGGTCACTGCAACCACAAAAGAGGTCATCTGCCAATAAAATGGGAAGAAATACCAATAAAAAGAAAATGAAGCTGCTGATCTTATAAACACATTCTATCATTTGCATAGTGTCGAGAGACAAGAGCCGATGAATCAGTACCAAACAGGGTGATCACGATCACTTAGGTGTGTGTGTGTATGTGACCAACAGGATGTCAGACAGACAGAGGGGGAGATGACAGCTGGAGGACACCCACAAACACACCGATCAAAGCTCTGCTCTCTGTGTGTGTGTGTGTGTGTGTGTGTCAATATTAGCACATCCTCTGGCTGTTGCATTGCCGATACTGAAGCTTCATGGTCACATAGTGTGACTCAGCATGTTTCAAACTGTTTAACGTGTGTGGATATCTAGCAGGTACTGTACTACTGTAAGAAGTATTTTCTGTAGAGCTGGGCATTATATCAATATTATATTGATATTGTGATATGAGACTAGATATTGTCTTAGATTTTAGATATCGTAATATTGTGATAGGAGATAAGTTATCTTTCCCTGGTTTGAAAGGCTGCATTACAGTAAAGTGAAGCACTTTTCTCAACTAACCAGACTGTTGTAGCGGTTCTATTATCTATCTTTCCCCCACTTAGACATTATGTCCACGTTACTGACGCTTATTTATCTAAAATCTAAGTGTGAAGATATTTTGTTAAACCACCAATTGTCAACCCTAGAATTTTGCTGCTAAATCGAAGTAATTGGTCAAGAATATTGTAATATCTAATTTTCTCCCTATTGCCAAGCCCTAATTTTCTGATATTTTTACACACAACTGATGCATTTCTACCAACAAACTCTGGTATCTGATGTGCTGAGCAGCAGACTTTGAATGCCCTTAGGCCTGCAAGCACTTTTCATCCCTGGCAACTGCGCTGGTCGCCTTGGAAACCAATTCAAAAGCTTCCTTTATTAAGACTAGACTCAGCAACAACGCTCTTACTCACCCAATCCATACACACACACACACACACACACACACACACACACACACACGGAGGGTTAACCCAGGGCAGCGCAACAGGCATTCTTCGACAGGAGACAGACTACTCAAGATCGACCCACCACCCCCACACATGATCTCTCTCAACATACACACATGCGCAAAAAAACTCCACACCACATTGTCCCCCTTCCCTCTGCTGAGCCCCAGTCTGTAGTCAAAGCAGTAACTCTCAGGGCGTAATATGACTCTGCCTTTATAAACACGCAGCGAGTGAGAGACGGAGAAAAAGCAAAGAACAAGTGAGAAACTCGAGCAAGAGGCTGAAAGAGAGGAGAAGAGGCCAAGACGGAGAACAGAGGTTCAAAGTCATTGTGCAATTTTCAACTGTTTCTTTATAATTGAGTGAATAACTTCTACTCGGCCAAACTTTATCTTCAGCTTTTTGTCTCTTACTACCTCTCGACACACAGTGTATGCTGCTCAGGCTCATGCGTCAGTGTGTGTGAGAATCAAACCACACATCTGGCACCAACACTGGAAGTGTGTGAGTGTGTGTGTGTGTGTACTACAGTACTAGCAGGTATGCTGGCAAGCATGTCTAGGTCAAACCCAAGTCAGTAAATCTGTGAGATTATCAGGGAATGTGAACATACTTATTCAAAATGAAGACTTCATTTCAACTAAAAAACTGATTTTAAGCACAAAATTGAGGTAAAGTTTGTAAAACCTGACAGAGCTAAAAAGTTTAGTTGATTAATTGCTAAGTAATCAACAACAACAACAACACAATAATCTGAAACTGTTTTGATAAACGTCATTTTTCAGGATTTTTTTACACCCCATTTGTTCTTGTCTTGTTTCTTGTTGCCTCATCGTGTTAACCATGTCATGTCAGATGTCACCCAATGTATTATGTCCTTTTAGTCTCACTTGTCATACCTCGCTTCACTAAAGAAAAAAATGTATAAAAAGTAAATAAGATTGTTTCTCCAATCTTGCTTGCTGTGATGTGCATAACAACAGCATTGGTTACTGACCTTTCTGGCCCGAAAAAGAACTAAGCAATGTCCAATGGCAACGCTTCGTCAGGTTGCAAGAGATATGAGAAGTTCAGCAAAAGATCATTGAACTTCTCAACCGGTTTCACCGGAATGGTTTTAGAGCCATAAAGCCTGAAACACTCATCGACTGCAATGCCATTTGTGGAACAAGATACTTTTGCCAACTTTTCACATATTCTCTGTGGGCATTCATTCTGACTTTCCAAATTTCCAACAGCAGCTGGGACCTTGTTAAAAAGCAGGATGAGTAGTCTGACCTCTGTAGTACCAGTCATTATGTTAGAGTACAGGTATAGCTGTGTAGTAGAGATTTTTTTTTTTCCTCCCTTTCCATCTCTTTTGCACTCCCTTGTCTCCACTGCCTCTGTTTATCTCCTTCTCTCCCCTCCTCCATCCATCTCCCTCTGGGGTGCAAGTGCCTGGTACGACTAGTCTCTCTCTGAAAGAGTTGATTCTCCAGTCTAATGCATCGGCACATAACACACAGCCGCAGCGAGACTCCCTTTACACACTGAAAAAAAGATAAACCATACACAGTTGCCACGAACATGCATTTAGATTTAAACACAGACATGTTTGTGTTCATAAATCCTTTTACATGCTCCCCACTGCAGGTCTTACACTCACTAACGAAAACACACAAAGCCATACATGAAACATGGAAGGCAAGCATGCGAAACAAACGTTAACATATGCTTTCAATCTTCAATCTTCATTTTCTAAAAAGGGTGATGGTGCTCGACCAGTAATAGAGTAGAATAGACAAGAATATGCAACTCTGTGCAAACCTACTTACAACAAAGCAGCACACTGATGTTAGCCCGCTATCAACTACACAACCGTCATGGTGAGCATGACCGAGCTGGCGGCCATAAAACATGAGCGAGATCAACAACATGTCAGAGTTGTGTCACGTGGACAGCACGTGAACATCCGAGATGCTGGGACTTCTGACACACTGACCAAATGATGGTTCTGCTGCAATGCATCCCACGAGCCAAACCGATGCTCGTTTCCAGCAGAGCATCACTCAATCTTCCATCTTCTTCTGTGTTGCTCAAACAGACACATAGTCATGCACTGCCACTGCTGAGGGCTGGGGCTTAAGATCCACACTGACCACAAGATCAAAAAAAAAAAAAAAAAAATGCATTTATGGTATTATGGGCCTCCACGGATGGAAGCATCTGCCAAATAGCATATGTAATGATGATGTTTTGTTTTTCCGTACTGGTCCTATCGAAATAGCTCTGGCCAGCAGCTCTATTGGCTAGGATAACACTTTACTCACTCAAGTCAACTGCAGCAATCTGGAGGCGGTGACGGCTTTACAACGTAGTACAGTAGGGCAGGAACACAAGCAGTCAGATGATCACGCAGGTGTTAAACAAACCCCCCGCTTTGACTGTATTATCTAAACCACTTAAAGCTATAGTGCGTAGTTTCTGTGTCCCGCATTAGGAATTCTAAGTAATGACACAGTTGCTCGTAGCCAAGGAGGACACAGAGCATTAAAAAAAAAAACATGGACTCTTCAGATCCGGCATTTATCTTCACTTGATTTCAGTTTCTGAACATACCTAGAAATGCAGAGAGAGTTAGGTGGAGCTGACAATCTAAATTAGCTTTGTAGCAACTCATTTGGCGATGGCTTCACAACTGTGAGGCATACTGCAAAAATGTAATCAAGGGACAGCAACCTGCCTGGTTACTCACGCTAAGACTACTTTATATAAATGACCCCGAATTCCCGGATAAGTTTGTGAGAGAAAACATTTTTACTATAATTCAAAAGAAAAAATGACCACAACTATTCAAATAAACCCACAAATTTCAAAAAGGATTACATTTCTCTAACACTGTCAGTTTAGAAGGAAATGAAGTCGTCTTCAGATAAGTGGTCCAGACAGAGACAGAGAGCAGACACAGCAATGCACTGCTCTACCAAACTGGTGTTACATAAACAGTTCTGCTGCAGATACATCTAATCAGTATTTCCTCAACACTCATAAAGCACTGTGAGGCATCGTTAGAACACGAAAAACAACAAACCTGTAAGAAACAGCCGTACAGACTGTAACGCAAAACTCAATTAGCTTCAAAAAGGTTTTTATAAAATATAAAATGTTGAACATTTTATATAAAATCCTTCATAAAATGTATAATCAAATGTTATGAAGGTTGTTAGGTATTTAAAAAAAAAAAAAAGTATGGCTTGTGTAGGCATGGGGATGTTCAAATGACATGACTGATTCAGTAGTTCTCATCCTACAACCTGCACAAGAGACAAAATATTACACATGAATATGAAAAAAAGCGTGACAGCTGAAACACTGACTTCTGCTACCCTCGACCCTACAGCAGAAGACAATGCAGTAGCTGCCCTGCAGTGCTGATGTACAGAGCAGCACTTTAAAGATGTAAACTGACAAAACCGGAAGAAAAACTGTTTCTGTACTCCACCAGCCACTGCTCAGGGGTTCTCTTTGTCCTGTAATCTGTAGTCAGCTGGATTGTGGGACACATAGTCAGTTGTGACCAAAAATAGCAAATCTCAAAAATACATTATTATAATTTGTTTGATAAAAACCTATGAAGACACTTTTGGTGCTCGCCCGGTTCTGATTTGTTTGTTCTGATTAATACAGTGGAACCACGTGTGGACTGGACTGCAGGCTGATTGATTGGATGAACTACGTATTCTTAGTTTTATTATATGGGATTCAGACTATTTATTGATTGAAATCGCCATATCCGTAAACTTGGATTGGTAAGAGATTCATATAGTTGGTTATTTCAAAAATTCAGTTTGTCGACCAGCCTTACTGGGATTGATGCCCTCTTTCTGTGAAATGCATGAGCTCAGTGATAATAAAAAGGATACACTTTGATGGCTCCTGACTTTGTCCCGATGGCCATAAGTTCCAGCTTGGGGTCAAAGGCCAAAGCACTAGGCTGATGAGGGAACCCATGCTCCACAGTCTAAAAGAGAAACATAGAGCAAAAGAGTGGGAACGACAAACAGATGACAGAGAGACAATACAAATGTTTGCATTCATTATTTTTTTCTTCCTTGGCTCTGTCTGTGAGTGTGAGTACACGCTGACTTTACAGTCTGACAGGCGTCTAAAAGGGAGGAAACCCTTAATAAATTTAGAGGAAAGTTCTTAAAAAGGCACTGAGGGCAGCAGCATTGCTTTATTACAACACCCTGCAGACTTTGTTAAATGGGATTAATTTAAATTCACAGCTTTTCTTTCTGCCCATGTCAGGATAAAGAGAGATCGCTTGGGAATGCATTTAGATGTACAGAGTAAAAAAAAAGAGCAGAAAATTTGCAGAGATACCTTACCCCATGTTAAAAGGGTGTGGTTAACGATCCCCGAGTGGGCTCAGCGTCCAAGAAATTTGGAAATGAGATATTTAGTTGGAACTCAGTGATGAGGTAAAACATTAACTCTTTGTTTCTGATCAAACACACACAGAGTCAAAGTAACAGTCCAGTTGAAAGACCACCTTTGGGATAGTTGTGGCAGCTGGTGCCAAACCTTTAATAAGTGTGTGTGTGTGTGTTGTCCCAGTACAACAAACAGTTCATGGCCTTTGAAGGCATTTACTTTGTAGGTACAGAGAGAAAATCAACCGACAACTGTTTTGATCATCAATTAATAGTTTCATGGATTTTCTGCAAAAATGTCAAGTTTTCTTGTTCCAGCTTTTCAAATGTGAGCGAAAAGTTGCCGTTTTTCTTTTTCATGCAATGATAGTAAATTAATAGTTTGTCTTTGGTTTTTGGACTGTTTGTCCAACAAAATAAGCAATCTGAATATTTCTCGTTTAACTCTGGTTTATTATGATAGACATTTTGGACATGGATAAAACAACTTTGAAAATAATTGGTAGTTTTGGTCATACTTTCACATCTATATAATAAGCTTGCACCAAGAGAAGAATTATTTTGTTGCCATCAACTAGGCGAACCCCTTCTGCTGCCTCTCATCACCTTTCTCTACAGCAGGACATCCCAACGTGAAGCAACAACTTTGGTACAAAAATATGCATCTTGGCGGCACAATTAAACATACAATATATTGAACTTAATCTGGAATATCTTACTTTCCAGGCTTAAATTCTGAATCCCTCATGGGACTGTGAACCAGGAATCTGCGACTTATGAAAAGCTGATCAACGGTTTCTCACAGAACAGTTTATTCCTCAAAGAAATATGGACTTAATTTGATAAAATACAATGCATTTTAGAGTACCTGTCAAGTTCTACAACACATTTTATTAAGACTCTGGCCACTGATTTATAACAAAGACGTGAAAGAAAGATCTGTTTCATGTGATTAAAGAAGAAAAATCACATTACAAATTGATTGCCTGATTTTTGCTGAAATAAGGCAAGATCAACCACATTGCTAATATAATGCAGAAATACATTTTCTTCACATTTATGCTATACTTTCTGCATTCCTCAGTAATCTTGTTGACTTGGGGTTTTGACATGTATGTCATAAAGTCAGGTGTGTCATGTGTCATTAACACAGCGCGTGATAAATTGTGGCTTTTTAACATCTAAAAGTTTGGACAGCCCTCCTCTCTGGTACACTCTATGGATGGCTTTAGGTCTTGAGTGGCATACTGTGCAGACAGCAGCCTCACCTAACCTGAGTTCAAGGCCACAGCAGTGCTCAAACGGTTTATTTGCACAGTAGTCTACCTACGTGTAGTAGACAGTGTTGGAAACATAGGCCTACAGGTCATCCAAAAAACCAACCTGCAACTGATATTTTGATGCACAACTAGCAATACAATCCATGGACGTCAAGGTACTTTCAGGTTCCCACCAGTTTGGCAACAGTGGTCAAGGTGAAAACATGAGGCCTGCTGGAAGTGCAGCAATACATCTCAGCACTGCTGGCTAGTGAGTAAGAGGGGAAGGCTGATAAGACTGAGGTTTCTATCCATGTGGATGTCATGCCAAAGTTCCTTGAAATCTGACACTCATGGTTTCACCCATAGACCCTTAAACACTGAAAGAGTCAGAGGTCTAAACTATCAGCACCACAAAAGCAGCCAGGAACACCCCTCACCCACCTCCACTCTTTAACATACAGTGTCGTCTTGGTTTCAATGAAAAACCTATGAAAGAGATACGAGAGTTCAAACTGTCACCACACACCGACAGCCATCTTGATCAAACTGAATGAAATATGGGTGACACTACTCACAACCAGCATCAAAGTGCTGCAACACAACCCAAACTAGCCTTGTTAATGTGACGCCTGATAATGCCTATCACTGACATAATCAGTTGTTGATGGTTAATTACACTAATGTTAGGTCTACAAAGACAAGTCCTTGGTGCTGTTCACTTTGAACGCGGGCCTCGTTTGGGTGAAAGCCAATTAACACGCCGTGAAAACAACTGAACCCCGCACACACACATCAACAAAGCAGCCTGCATGCGTCCAGGTCCGGCATGCACTGCAAACCATCCGAAGCAGTTATTTTCTGTTTCTAGCTGGAAACAGCAACAGAGAGGAGCGGCCGGGGCAAGTGCTGCAGTGAGCTCGACTTAAAAATCTGGTCCCGTTTTGAGATAACTAACGTTAGATAGTTTTGGGTAGCAGCAGAAGAGGAGAGAAGAGGATTAAACCCCCTCTCTTCCGTCCCGTTACTTTACCTTGTTGAAGGCGAAAAGCTCCTGTTTTATCTTCTCTCTCTGTGGGTCGGTGCCCTGCCGACGAAACCTAAACTTCATCATCTTGAAGCCGGGCAGTGGGCAGGCAGGACTGGGGATGGGGATGGGACGGAGAGGAAAACACGAAGATAACAACCCGGGGTTCTCGGCGGCTGGAGAAGCAGTGCGGCGCAATCGGACGATGCTAAGCTAGCTAACCGAGTAGCCCATGCAGGCTGAAAGCGGCTGCTGCTGCTGCTGCTGCTGCTGCGGCGGCGGCTGTGTCCTCCCTCCTCTCTCCCTCCTGGTGCTGTTTAGGTCATGGTGGGTTTGACCACAGCCCCCCACCTCTACTCAGTTCACACGGACCCCGTTGTTGTTAACCAATGAGGGCGAAGAAATCTGCGAGCAATTACTCAGAAACGCCCACACAACCAAGCGCTCTGGAGGGGGATGTTCGGTTTGTAGCACAGAACACACCGGATTCACATCCTACCATAGACTGTGTATTAAGTGCGTCCTACTTAGAGCATCAATACCCATGGTCAATACAAGGCGTTAAACGGTGAGTCCGTTATAGAATATACTAGAAATGAATTTATTTGAAACAGGGACAATGCACAGATAAACATTAAACTTGTTATACAAGAGAATAGGTCTTGAGCCAGGTTATAGCAACAATTGGTAGCCTAATTTCCACCTGTAGTCCCTGGGCAGGTATGACAATTATACAAAAAATAAATAAAAAAATGTAACAGGACTAAAGATGATGTGGTTATCATAGTAATTAAAAACAAGCAGTATAGCAAAAAACAGGAGCCAACAGCTCACTCACTCTCTCTTCCCCCTACCCACACACACTCAGACAGAAGCATGACTTTTTTAAATGAACCAAATTCACATGAGAGTAATTAATGCTACAAACTTTATTGTACAACATTATTCACATGCATTAGATATCTACAACAGCTATTTACACAAATTATATCATTGAACAAATAATCATCTTAATTAGTGCAGGTCAGTGATGTGGCCTTTAACTGTGTGCCAAAATATTCTGTTGTTTGTCATGACTTTCCCTTGATTTCATGATAGCGAAGAAAATAATAAGAAAAAAAAATCATTTAAATTGTGGCCTGTTTGTGTGGCTGTCTTCTCTTGAATTTATTCCAAATGCATCTTCAAAAAAAAAAAAATAGAACAGCCTATGAGCGCACAAATAATTTAAGAAGATTAATCTTGCATTAAGGCACCAAGCCTAATGAAAAATGATGTATCATATTAAACCACAGGCATCTGTTAATGTTCAAGGGAAGATAAGATTTTACTTTACTCTGCTAGTTATTTGTTTAAGTTTTGCACATTTCCGTTTCTTTGTAGAGAGCCAACCACCACAGGGGCCTTGCACTACCCTTGGTCAGTGCAAGACCACATTTCTATTGAAAGTTGCCCTAGGTTTAATGCTAATCAAATTAGTTCTTCTGAAGTGGGGAAGTTACAGTAAATTATCAATTATAGTCTCAGCCCTTTAATGTAGTCACAGCAGACAAGCTATTAAACAGTTTTGGCTAAAAAAAAAGTCAAACTACGACATTAATGAGTTCGGTCTGAAAGGACATTTATCCTTCTTGCATTGCCAGACCTTCCTCCACGGCGCTGCGGAGGAAGGTCTGGCTAGTCCACACTGCATTCCAAGATGGGAGAAAAAAAAAGTGCTTTGGTTTATTGGCATGTCTTTAAACCAATCAGAATCATCTTGGGCGGTGCTGAGCGCCACACTGATCCACGGTGCCGCTGCAAAATAGCCTCGGGAAGGAACTTGTTTTGGTGGAACATGTGTACGTTCAAAAGTTGTTTTAGTCGTGCAACAGAAAACTCACATTTGACCAATAGTCTAGCTAGCTGTCTGGATTTACCCTGCAGAGATCTGAGGAGCAGTTAACCATAGTCCTCATAAATGCACCGGAGGTTAGAATTCCAACACAGAAAGCGGAAGGTAACAGACAAAATGTGTGTGTGTGTGTGTGTATGTGTGTGTGCGTTCGTGTGGATGTGTGTGTGCATGTGCTTGCGTACGAGTGTGTGTAAGGTACAGGTCTGTGCTGACATACAGGAAAGATAACTACAGTGTGTGTATATATATATATATATATATATATATATATATATATATATATATATATATATATATATATATATATATGCGCCTATTTCTATTTTATGTTAATGCTGTGGGAATAATAATTTACTATTATTTGCTTTTTTTAAGCAAATGCCTTCAAAGTCACTTGTTAGCTTCTCAAAGGGGAATAATGAATATAAGATGCTGGTTTTATTACTCTTCTATGATAGTAAACTGAAAATGGGTTTTGGACTGTTGGTTGGACTAAACAAGCCATTTAAAAATGACAACTTTGGCTGTGGGAAATTATGATTTCAACATATTATAGACCAACAATTAATGAAGAAGACACAAAGTATGTCATCAACATCATCACCATACATTCGTCACATTACAGAAATATTAGCTCTAAATATCAAAATATTCCATTTTCAAAATAGAGGTAGATACAGTACATTTATAAGGCATAAAGTGGGACTTCTCTGTGTGTGTTCGTGTTATAGCAAAGTGATTTCACTTGGCGGCAAAGTGAGTCTCTTTTCTCTGACTGACAACATGTTCTCCATGTGCATGGCAATGACTCGGCACAGCTCCAGGCCCTGGAAAAACACACACACACACACACACACACACACACACACACACACACACACACACACCATGGCATTTAAGGTGCTTAAAATGCACAAGAAAAATTCATATTGCAACTGTCTTTTATCAACTGTCTCATGCATGCACACACATACGCACACATAAACACACACACACACACACATATACACACACACACACACACACACACACACACACCTGCTCCAGCTGTAGCTGTGTGATGCGCTGGTTGAGCAGGTCTCCTATCATGATCTCCACATATGGATAACTGGAGCCTGAAGTTGGTCTCTGAGTGCGAGTTGACTGTACCTCCTTTAGAGGAAAACGCACCATGGCCTCCTAATTACACACACATAAACCAAAAATATGTATAAATACACACACACACACACACACAGCAAGAAACACTAGCAAACATACTCTGAGAGATACTGATACTAACTGACAGATAGATATGCACATATTAAAAGTAAAAACACCATTCAGGATCTAATACACAGCAGACAGACAGTAATCACAATAACCAGCGGAGGGAGCCAAATGCTTTTTTTGTTTGTTGCAGTAACTTGCTTTTAATCTAAATGGATCAAGGTAATGTTAAATGAGTACTAAATTCATACTGTTACACTCAGCTGCCCGCTATAATTTTTTGCCAGCTCGTCCTGGAATGTGAAGCATGCAACATTTCACACATTGGATCTGTGTTTGATTGAATGGTTTGCGTGTGTGTGTGCGTACATGAGTATCCTTGTTAAGAAAGTGCAGTCCATTCAGATTTACGGCCAGGATGCACGGGGCATGGATGGAGGCGGAGCTACAGCTCTGGATGTAGAAGAAGGAGGAACCGAACATGGGGAAGGCACTGACCAGACCTGCGGCAAAAACACACAAAGGGTAATTTTTTTATATGGTAGCATGTTCAAGAGTCAATTATTTTCAAGAAAAGTAGTAACATGACATGTCAGTGTGGCTTGAAACAATTATCTTCATTACTTTCCAATGCAACTTTCTAAGATCAATAGAAGACGTAGAATATACGTGTTATTAAATTACTTAAGTGAGATTAAAGAAAAATATAGGTGTCCATGGAACACTCTGTAATTCAGTTTTAGAAATACACACACACACTCAAACAGCGCTGTTGTCTTACCAAGGAACTGTGCTCGAGCCTGGTGTGGGTTTAAGGGCTGGACCTGCTGCATGTGTTGAGTTGCCATATTCAGCCATTGCTGTGAACCCTGTTTGATGTAGAACTGTGGAGGGACACACTCCTGCACCTCACGGCTAAAAACACACACACACACACACACACACACACACACACACACACACACACACACACACACACACACACACACACACACACACACACAACTAGTTATACCTATGAGGCAGCAGTTATATATTCTACATGTGTAAGTGTGTTTGCTGCAAATTTGTGAAGACACACCTATGATTGTCATATATGCATGAGTGAAGTCATGTTTTGTGGGTGTTTGTAAGCATTTGTGCATGTTTGCTTATGGAGGGTTAGCTTTCAGGAACCGAATGGAAAGCTCATAGCACTGACACTGATAGTTAGGGCAAAAATGTAAGCATGTGTATGACTTTGTATACTGTATTTACAGGGTGGGCAGGTAGACAGTATCCTTGGCACGGTGCTGTAGGGCAGCCAGTCTGGCAATCTGCTTCATATGCTGGTCACTGGCCTTACCCGGAGGAACCACACTCAGCAAGGCCTTCAGGTAGTCTGGCAACACCTTGAAGAGAAACACAAAGGTATCTTATGTAAGTGTTTATTTTATTGTATATCACTGCTATTTTTGTGACAAGTGTGCTGATTGAAGTGAGTCTGCTGTCACAAAAATGGCAAAGCTATGAATATCTTACAGGGACAGTTTCAACAAAGGCAACATTTTCACTGCAGAATCCCATGAAAAGAAAAAGAGAAGGACGTGGATCTAGTCTTCCCATGGCTTAAAAGGAGAACATGGGACAGCAATTCTGCAATGGGAACTATACTATAGAGGTCATATCTACTGTGATGGTGTGAATTGTTGTAAAACCATAACCTGACACGTCGCTTTGTTTAAAAACCGTCTGAGAAGCCGTCATTGGAAAGGGAAAGGGGAGGCACCTTCAAAAAAATACCTGGCAGGTGACTGGATGAACTATCTTTCTATCTCGTAAAACCAGCCACACAGGAAAAATATGAGTCAACATTTCATGCAGTAGATTATATACCTGATTATAGTGCATGGTCACATAGAGTTCGTTGTCAAGTTTTAAGGCCAGACTCCATATGACTCTCCTGAACCAGAGACTGTAGTTGGAATCCACTGGCTCCGCCTCTGTAGCAATGTCCAGGATGTACTCACGCTTGTTCAGGGGACGCACATTCTGACCTACACAGAAACACACTTGATATATTATCGCTTTATCTATACAGCATTGCTGTTGAGATTGTTTGCATTGTAGGCATTACGACATACTAGATCCTTTTTACCTTTGTGTGTGACCAAAAAGATGGCATATTCATCCAAAGCCTCCGCCCTCTGTAGTCCCATCTCATAGCAAAGCTCCTCAATGACATCCAAAGCAACCTGAAATAAAGAAATTGATTCTCAATTCAGCAATGTTGCAGTCATGTTGAACCACAAATTCAGCATCTGTTTTGTTAGGTCAGGTCTGATAACGCTACAATAGCATTTCACTTTGTGTGTGTGTGTGTGTGTGTGTGTGTGTGTGTGTGTGTGTGTGTGCATGCGCATGTGCCACTCACAGAGCACGTCTTGATTTTCAAGTGCCTTTCAATCCCACCTGGCAGCAGGAACAACTGTCTCTTGGAGCTCCGCCCAGCCTGCACACAAACAACCAATCAGAGGGAAACGTCATACCAGTATTATAATACAATACAGTGTTGATTGGCTATACCATTGGCTATATATCACATCATTATTATTTCCTTTAGATCATATGTTTTGTGGTTTCCTAACTAAATATAAGCCGTATAACAAGACTGCATGGCTGAATTAGAGACTAACCAGCATTGCTTTGAGTTCCATGCTGTTGGGAAACTGTATACGTCCACCATATTGAAAAGTCCTCCTCAGATTCTGCTCACATGCCTTGGCAATCCCTGTCCATCAAAAGCAACAGATGGATTAAAACTAAGAATACTGTTAGATGTGTAGTGATGGGCTATAGCATCTTTTCCCTGGATGGATGAATCGATTGTCTACCTTGGTACTGCATCCCGGGGCTGTCGCAGGCATCCTGCAGGAACTTCATCAGAAATGGCTTCATCACATCAGAGCAGCGATGGAAAGCTGTAAGGATGTACAACAGCCTCCATCCTCTCTGACAACTGTCCCTACACACAACATACACAGAACCACAAATTAAAGTCTCTACCATTAGTAAGTCCTCAGTCAGCACGTTATGTAAAATGTAGAAGAGTCTTACGGTTTGGAGCTGGTGTTGGCGGTAACTTGCTTCATCACCTGGCAGTAGGCTTCATCCTTTATCAGGCCATGGTCGCCACTTAACTAGAATTATGAGCACATGCATTAAGATAAAGGATTTTGTTTCAGGCTTGTTGTTTTCCTTCTTTTTACTTAAATACATCACATGCAAGTCAATCTATCTCTTTATCATCTTAATATTTATTCTAAGCCAATCACAAATGTGAGTGTGTACCTTCAGTAAAGAGGTGACCAGGTCCTGTTCAGTCTGACCTTTCAGTGGGAAGTCTCCCATGAACTTCATTATGTCTGGACGAAAACAATCAGTCAACATGGAAACAAATTATCTCTCCCTCTTTCAAAAACCCAATCAGATCTGAAGACCTGTCTTTTTCTCTACAACAGCAAACTTTAAATTCTTCTAACTCCTACGTGCAGTATATCCATCTCTCCTCTTACTCTCCTCTCACCTAAGAAGATGTCAGCAGCCACTCTGTTCATCCCGCTGTCTGAGAAGTCGATTAAAGACTCCTGGATGGGAGACTGGAGATGGCAAAACACATAACAAGGAACAGGGTACAATACACAATATGGTTAAAACTAAGATAACATATTCAAGAATAAAAATATATTTTTTAAATGATTATACTTTGAAGGAAACTTAGCTGATTTACCTTGGAGAATTTGACCATGTCAACAGGGTCCCTGCCCTCCTTCCCCTTTTTTGCTTTCTGATCACTAAGGGAAAAATTGCATGCAGCAGTTATGTACTGTGTGTGCATGCCAATTGAACTTGTCACAGGGAGAACCAACTTGAACTGTGGACTTCTTAAGTGAGGACATTTTGACACATCTTGACATTTATTTAGGCAGCAAGTACGCATCTGACCTTTTGATCCTCTGTGCCTCTCTGAAGTACTTCTTGGCAAACTCAGCCATGTGGTACTGGCTGCTGTGCAGAGGCAGGTCGTCCAGTTGGACACTCAGACTGTCCCCATACATCTCATTTACTACCTGATACACACATATACAGCCACAGTTGTAAAAAGCTAAGCAGCAGTGGCACTTAAAGGAACACCAAGGATACAATTATCTACAAAATATTTCCTTTTCTGCCAAACCAATAATCCCACATATACTGCATAAACATCAGCTTGTACCATAATATTGGGCTTTTATTCATGCTGAAGTCTGAAAGTTATTCTCGCCCTGAGGCTTGTGTTCAGACTCATTCTGATTTCTTTTTCCTGATGTAATGTGGAAGCTAAAACTAAACCTCATGTTTCTTTGTTGGACAGTAGTAGTACAAAAATACAGCTGTAATGGGAGTAAATAACTTTCTGGTCTGCACCTCTGTGGAGAGGTCAAGCTCATGGGCAGCTACTGCTGAGCCCATCGCCACGGCAATAGCAGCAGATGCAGCGACTTGGCCCTGTCGGTCTCGAGGCTCCACACGCTCAGCGGGAAGTACAAGGAAGTCCGGAGCAGCCACAGGACGGACGAACTCGCTGGGAAACACTCCCGATTTTCCATACACAGCCCCGAACCGCCAGCCTGTACACACACAGACACACACACACGCATAAACACACACACGCCAGATAACAAAAAAACTGAGAAGTTAATTTGTCGCTTGCAAAACAGAAAAAAAAACAAAGGTGATGTCTTCAAATGTTGTGTTGTGTCCAACCTAAAGCACAAAACCCCAAAATATTCACTTAATGTTTTTCAGCATTTAAGGCAAAGGTAGCAAATTCTCAATCTTGGCAAAAGCCAGAACATAGAAGTTTGGGCTCTATTAAAAAAACAAACCCAAATTAATCCCACCAGGATGCCAAACCCACCAAACTCAGGAGTGTCTCTCTTTAATTCCTCCAGAAGCATGACCTTCTTCCTCACTATGCAGCCGTAACGTTTGCCTGAACACACACATACATATGCACATAGATGGACGCACGCGCACACACACACACAAAGATGGGGCATGAAGCACAGAGAAGCAGATACATACTGTACATGGCTCACAGAAGCATAAAGCAGGTCTACAAACATATCAATGTGCCATTACTCGGTGTGTGAGTGTTTTCGAGTGTGTGCGTCTCACCGGCCTCCAACCCATCCATGTGTTGCAGTCTAATGATGTCTCCTTTGTGGAAACTGAGCAGACTCCTGTCCTCAGTAATGAAGTTCCTCACCGCCACCACGTACTCTGAGTCCTGACAAAGATGTGACATGTTCACTTAGACATGCTGCAAAATCGCATTCCTCTGTGTGTATGTGATTTATAGTTTACATCCATGTGTTTGCTGGTGTTATTTTGTGTGAGTAACTTGCCAATTAGTGCCCTTAGTATACAGTAAATAGGAACCAACCTCTGGGTCCTCGAGTGCAACCCGAGCACATACAGTTTTTGACCACACGGCGACACACACACACACACACACCCGGACGCAGAGCAACACCACATAAGCATACATAAAAGCAGTAATTTGTCTGGACTATTAACTTATATCTCATAGAAAGAAATAGAACCAATGGTGTTAATCAAGAAAGGTAAAAAGTGCATCAATTACTCTACCCGTGGAAAGGCATCTCAGGGGCTTGAAGCTTGGGCGTAGCCTCTACAGTTGCATTTAATTTAAATGCAGAAATAACATGAATTCTGGTTAAAATGGTTAAAAAATGTATTGCTGGATTGTTCTATTATTGTTTGCATTAGTTTGCTCTGTCATGATAACATTTTATTTTATATTTCTATTTTAGCATGACTACCTGTTTTGTTTTTATCTGTTATACCAATAGTTTTATGTCTAAACCTTATTTAGATTTATTTAGCCTATTGTCTTTTTATTGCACTTTTTTTCCTTCCTCTGAAAATAAATGCTTCTGCATAAATAGAACTCTTGCACCTCACGGCTAAAAACACACGTGTACACACACACACACACACACACACACACACACAAACTGACCTTCTTAAGCTCTGTGAGGAAGTAGTCGATCATGTATTTGACCTGTGGGGCCTTGGCCGAGAACAGGATCAGCTTCTCGTTGGTCAGGTTGAACTCTAGCATGTTCTTAGATGGAATCGACACAAACAGGATGTCCGAGTAGCTGAGCAGGAAGGGATATGCAAAAACCAGGAAGTCAATTAATTTACAGAGAAAGATAAATCACA
The DNA here is from genome assembly GCA_013375575.1 of Percina caprodes. Lineage (NCBI taxonomy): Eukaryota > Metazoa > Chordata > Actinopteri > Perciformes > Percidae > Percina > Percina caprodes. The sequence goes on along the minus strand of JABXJD010000019.1, from coordinate 1,997,413 downwards.
AGTCAAATCACTGGGGCACTTGACACAGTCGGTTGAAAAAGGTCACTGACAGGTCTGACTATTCCTGGAGTGAGAGAAAAGTTTCCAGGAGAAAACAACCACATTTAGACTACACTATCACCTTTCCCATATTTGTCAACGGTTGTTCCAGTACCAAGGCATGAAGGCTGTTAAAGGTGGAAACATTGAGTTATGGCTGACATCTCTCTCTCACACACACACACACACACACACACACACACACACACACACACACACACACACACAATGTCCAAGTGTTTGCACAGTCTATGAGGCTCACCTGTAAGGCCTCAGCACTCTAAAGTAGTCTGGAGCAGCTGAGCTGCTCCTCACCATCTTCAGCAGCTTGATGCCTTTATGAGACACAGAGAGCACCTGCACTCCTGTCCCCACACTGCCCTGGAACACACACACACACACACACACACACACACACACACACACACATAAACAAATCAAATGAAACTGAATACAGCCACACATAAAACTCAAGCAAGAGCCTGCTAAACCAAGTAAAGGAAGAAGGCTGCTTTGGATTTATCATATTCCGAGTGAGAATTGTTGCCCTTTTCGGTTAAACTCACATACGCCAAGAAAGAGACAAGAACTCACAGAGGCTGGGAAGAGACGGGAGAAGTATATATCCCACGAGTCTCTGGCCATGGCGACTACTTTCTTCTTCATGTTCTCATCATGCGTTCTGGACAGCTGATCCACATTGTTCTCAGCTGTCAAAGACAAGAAGGAACGAAGGTGTTTAAGATACCAAATCCAGAGTGTAAAGTCTTCAAAATCTTTGCATTCTGTAAATGTAGATAAGTATTCCGTCTAGGGTCTTTGAGCCATTATATCACAGAGTGAAGTCATTTTGGGGTATTGGATTTATTCATACCGAATAAAGCTTTCATCTTCTGTCTCTCCTCCTGGGTGATACGTATACAGACGTCAGAGAGGGTGTCATGTACAACCTGCAGAACACATTCAGGAATAAGCTGCTAAAGTAGAAATAATTTTGGGCTCATTTATTCCTGTTGTGAATTAGTATTAGCATTAAAGCAAAATCCAAGACCATAGTACCTAAAGTGTATTTGATGTACTCTTTAATTATAAATATAATGCTGGAATCTATAAATAAATCTCTACTTTTAGCCTTGTATTTTCAATAAATCATCACCGTGTTAACTGTTATCATAAACAAGGCTCTGTTAAACTAGAAAACTAAACTTGAATAAACAAATTCCCTACTATAAAATAAATGAAGAAACAAGTAAATGCAAATAAGTAATGAATACATAAATCAACCTGTCTGAAGATCAGGTCCAGAACCAGTGGACTGTTGAAGGTCTCTTTAGGATAGAAAACCTGTACAGACAAAGATCAATAATAGAAATATTTTCTTAACTCATAAACATGATGTACATAATATAGCAGTAATGTTGTCAAGTAGATCTATATATGTCAGACAAACACCTGGCAATGTTCTGAAAACCACCTCTATATTTCCCGCTACAGTAGGTGACACCAGGACTATATTTGGCCATGATGACACACACACACACACACACACACACACACACGCACACACGGCAAAATCATTACTAGCATTACTGTCATGGCTGGTAACAAGGAAACACACCTCTTTTCTCATGTAGAGTTTCCAAGGGACGTTGGAGTATGTGTAATATTCATCACTGGTCCTGCTGTGGAGTTGAGTCTGAATGATCTCTTCTTCTACTGGCAACTCTCTAGAGACTGCGCACACACACGCACACACACACACACACACACACACACACACACACACACACACACACACACACACACACACACACAGGTTTTTGACCACGTACTTGTTATACACTGCATTCACATGCACACATGTGAAATGAGTAGAACTTTCTACCATTCTGCTGTTTATTACTGTGGATTGATGTCACATTAATGTGTGAAAAGTTCACCTGCAGGAGGGGCAGGGCTTATGTTGGAGCTAGTTGCCCCTGCAGGGCGAGACTTGGAGATTTGACTCGTCTTGGAAACCTTAACTCCTCCCTCTTCTTTACGTTGCAAGGGTGGAGGCTTCCTTTGAGTCTGACGCACAAAAAAGGTTAGATGTTACAGATTTTATTTTAGTTTGTGCTTGCTTGCTTGTGTGCATGCATGTGTATGTATGTGAGTGGTAGGTGGAGAGTTGGGTACCGGTTGTGGTGGGTTTGTAATTTGATCTTTAAGGATTTCCATAGCTTCATCATGCGGGTCTGACTTCTTCGCAAACAGCTTTCCATCATCTTTCCTAACACACACAAATAAGTAGACAAACAAAATACTATTATTAGTATCAATATTTAGGTTAGGGTCATCATGAGTGGGTTACCTTTGTGTGGCAGGTCCAGTAGAAGTTGTTGTGTCAGCTGGCTGGTGCTGTTTGATGATGTCTTTGATATTGTGACTGGGATCGATGCGCTCCGTGTTACTCGTGGTGGATCGGACCACGTCGCCAGGAGGGGGGCCACGTGTTGGATCTGTAATGTCACTTTCTATTAGATGAAGTGCGGATGTTTACCAAATTATTCAACAGCTGTTGGATTTATTTTTGTCAAATCAGTACTAGCATTTCAATAAAAACACACACTTGAATGTAAAAAAATTTCAATTTCGGGGGGGAAGGGCCGGCATTTCATGCCATCGACATCAGACACCAACAGTGGCGAGATGTGGAGAGTGGAGTGGAGAGATGGAAAAAAATTGAGAGAAAAAGATGCAAACAATGCAACAAAGGTCCCTAGTGATATTCAAACCAGGGATAGGGGGTTCATAGTTGGTGTCTTAACCCCTAAGCATCAGCCCCCCCTCAATCAATCTACTCAATCCCACATTTTCAATTTGATGCAGTGAGCTTTCCAAACTCAAATCACAAAGCCACAATGAATCAAGATATTTCTTTCCTCTCCTTTTGGAGTACTTAGCAACCTTTAGATTCAGAGAACTACAAGAGCATGGGGCATGAAGTTCCACTGTAATCAAGGCATTCACACCACACAGCAACTCTGCGGTTAATTGGACCCTGAGAGTGTAAAACATACTCATTTTTCGCTGAACAGCAGCAGGCTTGTACGGCGACTCTTCACTCTCTTTGGTCTGTAGAAAAAAACAGGAAGTGATACAGCTGAGTAAGTTTGGATTGCAAGGCGATATTGATTTGCATACATGCTGGCAAGTGTTCATGTAGTCTACATCCTTGATGTTTAATTTTCCGGGATTGTTCCGTTGCCGCCGGACAATCCGCTGGATTTCACTCATTCAGGTCAGATATCTGTTGCCTTGGGCTTCCTTTTGGGTTGGCATTTTAAACTCCAGTAGATTTTTGAGGACTATGATTAACCTTTACTTAGATCTCTGCAGGGTAAATCCAGACAGCTAGCTAGACTATCTGTGTGTGTGTGTGTGTGTGTGTGTGTGTGTGTGTGTGTGTGTGTGTGTGTGTGTGTGTGTGTGTGTGTGTGTGTGTTTACTCACAGGGGTGGTTCTGTGAGAATGTTGTGGCAAGTGTGTGTAATGCTGTGAGGGCGGTGACTGGGGCGCCGGGGCAACGGGGGGAAAAGAGGACAACATCTGCTGCTGGATCGCAATGGCCTGCAAGGTCATCTGCTGGGCCTGTAACACACACACAAAAACAGTATACCTTCATGCTAATGTATACCCTTCATTTTATTTCTCATTTGACTTTATGTGGATGGTCTCAAGCGTGTGTCGCTACTAATGTGTTATCAAGTATAAACTTATATTGAATTTTAACATTTAACAGGCCCAACAATGTTACCATATATTTTATGTAACAACTAAGACAAATACACCATTAATATCAGTAATATCAGTAATATCAGAGTCAAGAAGTGACAAACCAGAATGATGGCTTGCTGGTTGATGATGGCCTGTTGCTGTTGAGTCAGTACTGTCTGCTCCGATCCTAGAGAAGTATAAACATATACGTAAGTACTGACACCATGTAGTCAAGATGATTTTGTTGTAGAAAAACAGTAAAATCACGCACAGTTCACTGCAAAAGACCCGGTAGACTCCTCCACTTCAAACAAACCACACAGAGGAACTTGACAACCTCTCAATGAAATGCAATATATACTGTATATATATATATAAAAAAAAAAAAAACATATGGCTTTTATCTGACATGAATTGAATTGTAACTCCACCATGCCCACAAGCTTCAGGCCAAACATGCTGGAACGCACATCAGAGCATTGTACCTGGCACACCTGTCATCACAGGCAAGCCTGGAACCACAGGAGTGTCAGGGAGCGAGTGCACCCCCGGCAGACCGGTGCCGCCAGTAACATGGGATGCTACATTATCTCTATCAGCAGCGGGGGTGCGAGTGGGTGATGGGGTGAGTGCTACACGTGTGGGAGAAGTGATGGTAGAAGAAGTCTGCTGGTTGTAGGTGTGATTGGGAAGGTTGTATTGGTGGTATTGTGGCTGCGGCTGTTGTTGTGGAGGTTCCCGCTGCTGCTGCTGCTGTTGTTGGTGTTGTTCATGGTGATGGTGGTGGGAGGGGATTGGCATGGTGGGGATTGGTGGCATCATTCCTCCTGCTACTGGAAGCACTGGCACAGCTTGAAGAGCAACAAGTCAGGGAACAGGGTAAAGGTTAGGACCAGTGCTGGTTCCAGGACTCTTAATTGTTATTTTCATCCAGGGAAGACAAGACCGGAGAATGTAATCTGCAATTTACCGATATACCTGCTAAATATCAGCATGTTGGAATTTCTTGTTGATGTAAACGTGTTTGTTTGCTAGTTTAACCCTCCTTCTTCGGGTCAAATTTGACCCCTTTGAAAAAGTTTCTATATCAGAAATTTGGGTTTCTTTCAAACAAATTGTCTAATAAAGTAACATAGATGGTTCCCAACAACGCTCCTCACAAGTTAAATACATAATCAGTTCACTACTTTCATTGAAATTGGGTGTTTTTTGTAAATTTTATAGCATTTGGATAAAAAAATATTTGAACTTTTTTGTGACAAATGTAAAAAAAAAAAAAAAGTTACAAAAATGTGAAAAAAATGCCGAACAAAGTGACAAAAATGTCAAAAAAGTGAAGAAAAAAAAAAGCTTTGGGAAAAAATCCACAAAAATTTCAAAAGGCTCAGAAAAAGTCACCAAACGTTGAAAAAGTGACAAAAACATTGGGGGAAAGACACAAATGGGTCGAAAAAGATGACCATAACCTTGATAAAAGGTTTTTTTTTTTTATTTGGACTCAGAAAAACAAATATTTGGAGGTTGGCGGGAAGCTAACACAAGGGTTAACTAAAGCAGGTTAGGGGTAGGGGTAAGTAGAAGAAATGGGATTCAGCCTTCCACTGGCCTTGTAATTTAAAGAAATACCGCCTGCTTATGTCCAGACAACTTGTCATATTATGTTGTTTAAAAAATAAATAACTTTAATTATGTTAGATATTATATTTGCAAGTTTGGATCCAAAACACCATGTTTTAACATAGTTGTTCAAAGTATTGGTAAACTATCCATTAAACCGAAAATGAAGATGTCTAGAAATAAACTAAAAGGCTGTATTTTCCTTCATCCCCTTTTCTTTTTGTCACTGTCTTCACTGCTGTTGCTCTCTCTGCTGCATCTTGTCCAACAGGGAGAGATGCCTTAGATTAATAAGTAGTTCAACGTACTCAATCAGAGTTCAACATGCGGTCGGTGGTACAGTATGATGGGCAACATAAAAATGATTACATAGAGTATGACATATTGTACAGCCACAGAGAGAAGCATACACAAAACAGCCCAGTTAATGTGTTTGATAAAAATATTATGTGTTGCAAGAGACGGAATGAGAGTGACAGAGGCCTATAACTGTAAATGGACTGTTTTTAATGTAGCGCTTTTCTAGTCTTAACTACTCAAAGTGCTTTTACATAGTACAGGAACCATTCACCATTCACACACTGTGTGCCACCTTCTCATGAGATAAACACTCACACACATTTACAATCCGATGGCGCAGCATCAGGGGCAACTCGTGGTTCAGCGTCTTGCCCAAGGACAATTTGACATGGGACTCTAGGGGCAGGGATCAAACTACCAACCTTCAGATTGATAGGCAAGCCACAGCTGCTCTTTACTTTATAGAGAGTAAGGCAGTCATCTGTGGTTACAGTGATGGCTGTCCATGCATTATCCATGAGGTTAGACTGCTCTAAGCGACTAATTAAGGTTGATGAACTGTACACCTGAACCTTTACACCTCAGTCCTGTTCAGCGTCACTGAGGCACTTTAGCCCTCAATGTGTAACTATGTTAAACTGCATTAAATTATTTTATTTTCTGTTGTTTGGTTGTTCCTTGTGTACTTTGCCAAGGAACTAAAGGTTGAAAACAGAATAACCCATTACATTTAAACCTTGAAGGTGTTTCCAGCATTAAGGGGGCTAAAAGGGGGCTATTTATCTATCTAATTATTTATCAATCTGAGACAAATGCCGATTTAGGATTAATTTAGAAAAAAGTGAATTATTGATATCAGTTGAGAGAGAGAAAAAATGAGATAGAGGCTTCAGTGGCAGGGCAAAAGAAAAATTGGGTGGAATGAAAAACAATAGTCCAAAAATGAAAAAAGTAAGAAAACTGTTAATTCTGTGACAACGTGCGGTTTAACACGGAGAAAAGTAACAAAACTAAATAACATAAACACAAATGTAATGGAAAACTTTGGACAATCTACACTTACACTAGATATAACTAAAATACACACACACTAACCCTGGATTTCCACCAACTGCGGAACGACTGCAGATTGGCTTCGCTGCGTGTTGGCTCCGTACTCGACCGTCCGTCAATACCCACCAGGTCCAGATTTGTTGCGGAACGGCTCTCATGAGGACCCACGAGATCTTGCAAATTCATGTAGAATAGAACTACAAAACCAACAACAGTTTGTTTCCATCCAGAGGAGTAGAGAGGAAACAACTCTGTGCTGTGTTTTCAAGGTGTAGTGCAGGGAAATATGATCTGCCATGAGCACTGTGTATTTTATTTTGAAAATTAACCGGATGTTTTATTTTGTTACTTCCTGTCCTGTACTATACTAATGTACTACAGAGTTGTTTCCCCTCTACTCCTCCAGATTGAAACAAACTGTGGTTGCTTTTGTGGTTATATTCTACGTGAATTTGCTAGATCTCGTGGGTCCTCGTGACTACAGCTGTGAGTCACGGACCAGGTGGGTGTTGACGGAAGGCGGAGCCGACACACAGCAGAGCAAATCCACAGCCCTTCCGCAGTTGGTGGAAATCCAGGGTGAGACGTTTGTTTACCTCCAGGATGTATTCCTGGTGGATAAGGTCGGCTGGGGGCCGTTTGACTCTCCTCCTCTCCTCTTCCTCCTCCTGGGATGCCTATACCTCCTCCTCCCTTCATCCTTGCTGATAAACTTCCAGTTTTTTCCATGTCCTGGTAGCCAGAGAGAAACAGGCCACGGAGATTCAGTAGATGGAAAAGGACGGTTGGAGATGTTTCAGAGACATGAAGAGTAGGGTAAGAAGTGTGTGTGTGTGTGTATGTTAGAAAAAGGAGAGACTAAAGGGACAAGAGAGGGTTGTGTATTGTATTGGTGGATTCAGACTCTATGTGAGAACCTGTAAAGCTGTAGGAATTGAATACTCTGCAGGAAGTACCGTACACACTGGAGGAAAAGCTCCAACACACCCAAAATTCAGAAAGTCAAACAAAACCAAAAAGGAGTCAGAGTCTCCAACAAGATTTTCTGCAACATAACAAACCGTACTGTCTCAACACAACAAAACCAAATAGCTATTTTCACGAGAAAAACGCTTCACAAATAAGTCAAAGAATAAAGTCTTACGTGCAAAACCTCATTCCTAATTAATAAAATATCCAATTACATTGGACATTAGGGTTGTTTAAATCTGAAATAGAGAACCTAAGTCAACACCCAAAACATACCTGCACTGACTGACTTTCTTCCTGTTCCTACCCAACGGGGCCTCTTGCGTTTTTATTTTGTTTTACCAAATTTACAAAATGTGAAGCCGTTAACAGAACAGTAATCCCCCACAGAGCTGTGCATGTGTGCTGCCTGCTGTTGCGGTCAAATACGGTAGGTCACCCAGTAACCCAATCACCTCTCCTGCCTGCTCCATTCATACAAAAACAGAAGACGTGGATCACATGTTCCATCCATCTATCAACCCTCCACTCCATTCACACACTGATGGCAGATCAGGTGGAGAGAGCATGACGTGACAGTTTTTTATGCAGAGCTGCAGACAAGAATTTACTGTTTTTCAACTGTATTAATGGACCTAATTAACCTCTATATATGGGCGCCAACTCTACGAACTGAGCTATATGGAAGCACAAGATTTAAAAAAAAAAAAGGTTTAACACTGTACCGAAACCCTTCTTTCTTGAAGTTTGAAGAAAACATACACGATGGAAACTTGCTGTGTGTCTTTAATTCAGTCTCTACACCAGCTTGTAATGTCCTTTGGCTGATTCAACTAATTAAACTAACTGATTAGTCAAGTTATCGTTACCACGCTAATGTATTTCCAAAGCAAGAGGGAAGGTATGGTTAGGATGTGATGTTTCTGGTCAGTACTCACGATGCTGCTGTCTGACAGCACAGGGTCAAACAGACTGTCCAGGTAGCGGTCCATTCCTCTCTGAGTCTGACCGTCACTGAACGCATCCGAATCTACTGGAGAGACACATACAGCAGTTGTAGACAGACAGTAAGTGTAACATGGCTGTCACACATAACGTTCAGCGCTTTCAGTAACCAGAAACTATAACTATTTAACCAAAATAAGCTGCCACTGTATTTACTAGTTTAACAACAGGACTCATATCTAACCTTGACTGCAAATACAATACATTCAAACAGCGCTTTCAGTAACCAGAAACTATAACTATTTAACTGGTAATTAACACACACATGCACGCACACACGCACACACTAGAGCAATACTGACACACTGTTTGTTAAAGAAGGAAAAGAAAATCATAATACTCAGTATTATCAATTCGTAACACTTCTAGAATCTCAATGATTGAAAATCGCAATGCAAACCAAATCGGCACCCATGTATCGTGAAAGAATCAAACCGGGACAAAAGCATATTGTGTGTGTACCGTGGCTGTGGTAACCGTCAGAGTCAGGCAGGCTGTAGGCCGGTCTGCTGTTACGGAGAGGAAAGGCAGGAGGAAGCTCCTCATCTGACTCAAAGCCACTGCCAAACAAAGCACTGAGAGGAGAGGAGAGGAGAGGAGAGGAGAGGAGAGGAGAGGAGAGGAGAGGAGAGGAGAGGAGAGGAGAGGAGAGGAGAGGAGAGGAGAGGAGAGGAGTTTTCAAAGTTTCAGATCACAAATATCAAAAACAAGTGAAGAAAAGAAAATCCTAAATAAAACAAACCTGTCAACCAAATAAAAATGTGCTTTCTTAATCCAAAAATTAATCACCAAATGAGAGGAGAATTAATTAGAGGTCAATTTATTTCTTTGGTGTAAATATCTACATTTCGCATATTTGTACATGCATGTAATAGTGTGTTTTTTGTGTACTGACATGCTGGCATTTGCCCGGACTCTGGCTGGGTCGTCAGTGCTGATGATGAAGTAGCTCTTCTGCTTTGGGAAGTCAGGGGGAAGCTCCAGGTCTGCAATTAGGTCCATTACATAGTCGTGACCCGCTAACTCCACCCACTGGCCGTGCTCCTTCATCAGAATTGAACTCCCCCTCCACCAGTCCGACACTCCCCTGCAATTGGATTTTGTTTTTGCCGTAAAATTAATATTCAGAAGCTGGAGTTTCATTAAAGTGTGATTTACAAATACAAATAAAAAATATAGTTTTGAGTAGGAAGAACAGTTCAAGAAGTTATTCATATTAAATGTATCCAAGCAGAAAAAGCTGAAAAGAACTAGCCTAAATAAATCAGTTTGTACGAGATATCAACACCTGTGGCGCAGTATGTGCCCTGCTAAATCCTCTCCACTGGTCCAGGAATGGGCCGGACAAAGAAATGATCGTCCTACAGAGGAAATAAAAAAATATGATTTTTTTTTTTTTTAAATCAAACCAAAGCAAAATGCAATAAATTGCGCAATTGAAAGACCCTGAAAGCCCTGTAGTTCCATCACCTGATCCTGACTGGCAATGAATAATCGATGATCAAGGGCTGTAATAGATTCCACTCAACAAGAGTGATGCTAACCGTCTCTGCCATGCACTTCTCCTTGCTTTTCTTTGAGGCGTGAGCTCATTTAAACTGTATTTGAGAAAGACTACTTACATTATTATTACACTAAGTCTGACATTTTCCTGTGCTTATTTGAAAATAAATTGAGAGATTTGTTGTACAAATTAAACGTAAAGGGAAAAATTAAAAGCGGTACATTTTGTAAATATTTGTTTCTGCCTTTCATCTGTTGGCAGTGTGGGAAGTGGTGTAAGATTAAAAAGCATAAAAAAGGTAAGATGCATCTTACCGTCAAAACAGTGCACCTGCAACACCATATTAGCTTTTTTCCTATTGGCAGTCCATTCCAGCAACGACAGTGGATAGGTCCGTGCAGTCTCGGGGGTGGAGCCTGAGCCTAGCTGTGTCTTCTGATTGGCTTGGATGAGTCTGTGTTGCAGCAACGCTTGGCAACCAGCAGGGGCGTGGTCAGATACAAACCTGGAGGAGGACAACTGAGGTTATACTTCTTGCCCCTTCCAACCACTTTCATTTCTATGTTTTCTGTTACATTTAGTAATTACTTACTAATGACTTCATATAACTTGTATAAAAGAATGTTCAATCATTTTTTTTTATTTAAAAAAAAGGTTTACCTACTGCACCTTTAAGGAAATGTTTTAAAAAAAAATGATTGACCCTATATGTTTGAGTAGAACTACATAAAGCAGGTAATTTAAAAAGAAAATCCGGCTCCTCTGGCACTACCTACAGCCTGTTGTGTTAACAAAAATCCAACGCTCCCTGTTGCACCAATCAGGGCCAGTGGGGTTGTCAATCACTGCTCATGCAAACGCATTCATTCTCCCTTATGGGGGGAGGGGCTTAGGAGACCGTTTTAGGATTTAGTGGAAAGTGGGGAGAGACTGAGAAGTTGTCGATTTTTTGGCTAAGTCCTGGATCTGTGTGCTGTTGGTAGAAATCCTACCTACAGCACCTTGAAGTTTCATTTTGGGCTATCTGCCACTACTTATATGACTTTTTAAACCACATTTTCACTCTTGCATTTGAAATGTTCCAGAAAATCATACAGTTACTTTGAGTTGTGTTAGTTTTGTTTTCTTTAGTTTTTGTTAGTCAGATTATTTTTTTTCAGTTATGTATATTTATATTTTTTTTTTCTACATGTATTACTTACATATTACTTACTACCCAACACCCAATAGCGTGTGAATGCATGTAAAATATGTACATAGTTTCATCAATATGATTTCTGTACACGTGTAATAAATGATGTCTTACTTCAGTAGATATTTGTCCATCTTGGGTGACGGGGCAAAGCTGCAGACACATGCCAGCAGCAGCAGCCAGCCTCTCTCAGCATTGTCGGAATTAACGTTCCTCCACACCTGGTTGACGACCTGAGCCAGGATCTCGTCCTGTAACCCTGGAGAAGACAGGCCCCTTTGGATGATGTAATTCCCGAACATGTTTTCCTGTGCACCGTTCAGGTGAGGGTCCCCCATGAATCGTAATACCTGAAAGAAGAGTAAAAGGCAGAAAACATTACAACCTAACCACTAAGAGCTATTTTAATATTTTATAGTATTTTATTGATTCATAGTATCATTTGACTGTGTAAAGCTCAACTAACTCTTTTGTTACATTTAAAAGTTGTTTTATAGAACAACCATGACAGACGCAGGGACAAGATGATGAACCTGGGCAGCAAGCAACTACAGGGGCGGGGCTAGAAGGGGGGGGCACAGGGTAACACCTGCACCACATGAAATATAATTGGCCCTCCCCGGTGCCCTCACCTAATCCATTGGGCTAGAGTGCTGTCAATCTGTAAAATGTGATTTCCATTACAGAAGAGCACTGTCACTTGACTGCCTCTTCTGCCAATCTTACCAGCCCTTGTCACATGACGAATTAATGTTTCCATGATGACTATCCAAAATGCTGATTACATGGAACCAGCGCTGGAACAGTTTTTTTTTTAAAGTGGCAAACTGAGCCTATAGAAAATGTGTATTGCATTTGGATATACTGTACAATGCACACAATGCAAATGCAGAATTACATTGTGTTGTCCTATCCTATCCAATATTTCCTAAATTTCTAAGCAGATTTTCTATGCTGTATTCTGATAAAATGCCTCCCCCTCCTGACTAATTATTGATCCCGACTGTGCCACCCAACTAAAAAATCCTGGAATCGCCAAGAACAACTAGAGACAGTGTGGCAGTGTGTAACAGTGTGAAACTGTATAATTGTGAAGGACAGAAGTGCAATGCTGAAAGATTATGAATGGCAGTTACATGAGTAAATGGAGTCAACCTACCAGGATGAAGAGCTCCAGAGCTTCTCCTCTCAGATCCTCCTCTACACGGGTCAGCGGTGACTCCAGAGGTGCACTCAACATCCCAAACTTTGGTTCCTACAGCAACAAAAGATTTACATAGTTTTTGGGAAGCACAATAACTTGACACAAACCTGACACATTAACTACATAATTTTCAAAACAATTATATTATAAGAAAAAATGTGAGGAATAACCACCTACAGTCAAGAGGGCATTTTTAAAGAACATATAATATAGACTGAAACTGACTGTAATACTGTAAGTGTACTGTTCTTACCCTAAAGTAGATCTGCACATAGCGGTAAAACGGGTAGTTGTTGATGTCCAGAGGCAAAGTGAGTTGAGCCTCTTCCAGGATATGAGGAGCCTGAAGCAGAGCCAGACAGTCTGAGTGCAACTCCCTCTTGACTAGAGAGAGAGAGAGAGAGAGAGAGAGAGAGAGAGAGAGAGAGAGGAGCATGAGTAACATGTCAACCAGCATACGTACTGTATTCTGTAGGATCGTGGAGTCTTGTTTGCAACTGTTGCCGGTGACCAGATTTAATCTGACATAATTGATGGTGTGTTTATCAATTGTCCCTCTCTTCTGTGAGTGCTGATGAGATGAGACACATTCAGACGGCTAAAGCAAAGTGCTTGCTTGGTTCATGTAAGATACATGTGTGCACACTAATGTGGACTTCACAAACAGGACAACAGGCATGCAGACATTTACACACCTGCTGCTGTATGCAGTAACATGCCCAGCTCTGCAGGGATCACCAAGTGCGTGACGTTCACCACCTCCCTCTTGGTCAGCTCCTAAAAGAGTTATAGTTTTTATTCTTTAATGACCGACTGCCAAAACCTTCCTTCTTGTTGCATGAGAGAAGAACACGCTACTTATCCTGTGCAAACTTCTATCTTACCATCTCTCTCCTCCTCGTCTCTTCTTCAGCTTTCCTCTGGGCTTCAAACTTCTTCTGCAAATAGATCACAGAAATCCCACACCGAACATTTTCACTTCAATCACAAAAGTGGGCAATATGTTCAACACCTTGAGTGATTTATGTGGGCATGAAAGGTTGCATCCCCCAGGTATGAAAGGAGAAATGTTGTCCTTTGAAAGCAGACTTCATGTACCTTGATGTATTGCTTGCGGTTGACGTACATGTGGACAAGTGAGCGGAACCGAACTAGACTCTCCCTCATTTTCACATAGTGCTTCCTGGAGGGCAGAATGAAGAATTGGCGTACCACCATTAACACATGTCTCATATCTAACGTCAAGTTTTGATCCCATTTTTTGAGAAAGCTTTTTCACACATACAAAGAGACAAACTTTGTAGGCATGCAAGTATTTTGTCACAGAAGTCACAATGTGTTATTAGGGTTTTGGTTCAGTAGTTTTCTAAATAATTTCCATTTTGTATCCAATGCAGATTTTAATTTGAGGTCATTTGCATTTTCTTCTTACTTGATTTGCATAAGTCTGTTTGATTTGAAGGAATCATCATGTTTGTTCCTGACCATGATGTAAAGATATTGTTTTTCGGAAACTTTAGGAAATTATTTTGCCTACCAATGATTTAAATTACATACTGTTTCTTAAAAAGTACCATATTGTACCATTATTTTAAAATCTATGTTTTCCCCATTAGAAGCAGTATTGGTGTTAACCTTAATTTGTCTTTCTCACTGCTACTGTATACATACAGTATGTAGATAGAAAAAGGTGAGTGGACAGACTGTCTTTTTTTAATTATAAGTACCACAATTTCTTTACATGAATGCTTTTCTGCTAAAGCCATTGAATCAAGCTTTTTACTTGGTAGATATCCACAAATCAGTTGATAGATATGAAGCTAGCAGTAGCGGAAAAGCCGACCTTGTGAGGAAGCCTCGGCACTGTGCCTGCAGCCCGATGATCTTCTTGCGTAAGGCCACAAAGCGTTTCCTGACGAAGAACATCCGGGTGTAACGCTGCAGGGTGAGAGCAGCAAGGTGACGAGCACGTTCACGCTTAGACTCCAACAACTGGTAGATATCCTCCTTCAGAAAAAACTGCCATTCACACACACACACACACACACACACACACACACACACACACACACACACACACACGATTAGCATGTATTGCTGATTTTCTTTAATGTGTGAAATGATTAGCATGGACAAATGAGAGGAGAGCCTCACCTTTGTGACTCCAACATGGTATGCTCCTGGTCTGACAAGACACAGTTTACTGAGCATTATCACACAGTTCTCTCCATTTGCTGCTGGAGGCTCTCGCATCCCCACCAAAGACTTATACCTGGGGATGACACAAGCACACACACACACACGCACAAACACTTCACATGGAGTAAGGTCTGGCTATACCACAGATATATTCTACAAATAGTATAGGAGTTTGTTAGCATTTCTTTAAACCAATCACAATTGTCTTGGGCGGCTCTAAGCTCTGGAAGCAGTGACGGTGGAACACACACACAAAAATAATGCATAGGCTTAAAAAAAATAATAGGGAATAGGATTTTATTGGTAAAATGGTTTGGATTATCTGTGACAGGCTGCTGCAACAGGCGACACTCTTTTCTGTATCTTTTCAGACATGTTAGCTATAACTTCCCATGCTAACAACCGAGTGCTTCTTCACAAAAGTGTCTTCCACCGTCAAGTGATTAACCGCAAAGACATACACATGTCTATGATTACTCCTTACCTAGTCTACAACCTTTGCGTTCCACTGCATTGCTCCGGTGCTTTCTTTGTGTTGGAATTTTAAATTCCATGGATTTATGAGGACTATTGTTGACTGCTCCTCAGATCTCAGCAAGGTAAATTGAGACAGCTAGCTAAACTATCTGTCCAATCTGAGTTTTCTCTCGCATGACTATTTTGCAGCGGCTCTGTGCGGAGTTTAGCACCGCCCATGGCGATTCTGATTGGTTTAAAGAAATGCCAATCGACCAGAGCACGTTTTCCTTCCATCCCAAATGCTATGTGGAGAAGCCAGACCCTCCTTCAGAGTGCTTTGGAGGAGGGTCTGGCAAAGCGAGACTACTCTTTACCTGAATAGGAAGTTGTAAAATGGCATTCTGACAGGATACCCCTCTCTACGGATCCTAATGGTCTCCAGGACCCCTGAGTGTCTTAGCTGGCTGCTGACCAGGACCTCCTCAAATACACCTGGTTGCTGAACACAGATGTAAGCGCACGTAAAAAACAATGGCTGTCAGGATATAATGAGACTGAACTCTTGCATGAAAATGATCAGTGTCATCAGTAGAAAAATCTACCTTCATATTATTTGGCTTAATGCAGCGGACAAAATAAGGGTTGCACCTGAGACAGAAAAATAAAACAACATTTCCTGCTTTATTATTATTATTCAGAATTATTTTTCTGGAAATTGTAGACAGCAACTGTGTGCTGTCAATTATTTTCTGAGAGTAAATATCTCCACTTCTCTCTGTTTTACCTCTCCATCTTCTCCACCAGCTCCAGCAGGGACTGTTGGAACTTGTTGCTGACGGTGGGAGCTTGGTATTTTCTGGTGACTGTGCTGCTCTTCCTCATGTGACCACCTCTCTGCTGACCCGTGACCTCTGCGTGAACCAGGAAGAGATTTGACACCATCTAGACACACACAAATACACACATGCGTTCACACATTTAAATACAATTGTTTACGTTCACATGAATTTGATTATGTCTCCAAGGGTAACATGACCATGCATGCATATGTTGATGTGAAGATGCTCCTCTCCTTTCACCTTGTTTTTGCTCTGAATGAACAGGTCCAGGACATCCTGGCGGACCTGGTCGTAGTTCTTATCGAGGAACTTGTAAACCTGCATCATTGACATCACAAATTATTGGAATATCTGTCAGGAACTGTTTTTATACTCTCTTTAACTTTTCCTCAATGTCATTTTAGCCCTGCTAGGCTCTATCGTCAGATTGGTTTGTGTACAGTAAAGGCAGTGAAATCTATGAGTTTGCCTGTTTCTCTGACAATTTGATAAACACAAATGCTCCTTATGCTTGAGTTAATGAAACCCCAATTAAAAAAACTGCTTAAATAATAATATTAATGTTGAAATACTACTGTTAAAATCATCGAGAGACCGGTATAGCCAGACTCTGGACGATAAAACTGAGATTAGCGCACCTATTCAAGTCAATGTTCTGCTTGTTATTTAGTAAATCGCCGATAAACACACTTAGCTTAGATTCAATTGCTATTTTGTAATTCACATGCTTGCTAAGACCTCTTTCAGGGGCGTCAAACATTCATCTATGCAGAAAAAAACCTGCGTTATTCAAATTTTCAAGTTTTGACCTAATGATGGTGCTAGATGAAAAGTTAAGGGATTACCAATCGTCCCAAGGATGACATCAATATATGTAACAAATGTAATGGCAATCCATCACATATATGTCGAGATATTGCAGTCTGGATCAAAGTGTTGGATGACCGACTGACTAACAGAACGGCTCGCATTGTCATTGTGGAGCGATGCTGCTCCAATGCCCAAAAACAGGAGGAGAAGTTGTCAAA
Organism: Percina caprodes; assembly: GCA_013375575.1. NCBI lineage: Eukaryota > Metazoa > Chordata > Actinopteri > Perciformes > Percidae > Percina > Percina caprodes. Next base: position 1,980,246 of record JABXJD010000019.1, on the reverse strand, counting down.
GACATTATTGATGTCAGTGAATCAACTGGCAGGCCAATAGCAGGTTTTGTCACCTGAGATGAGCCAAAGAAGAGCTGCATACCTGGTACTTGACCCGGCCAGCAAAGTGCTTGATGGTGAATTCTGGGAGGGGCATCTTTGGCTTCAGATACAGTGGGTTGTTGCCATGGTGATAGTGACACTTTTGGAGGAACGTGTGGTCTGTTGCCTGGCAACAAAGCAGACTCAAAGTCACATGATTGATTATTTAATCTGTGGGTGTAACAGAAGCGTAAGGGTCTACAGGTTTTCTTTAGGTTTCCTTTTGCCCCACCTGTGGGAAACAGCTCTGGTCATCCAGGATCCTCAGTATCCCATGAGGCTTAGCAGCAATGAGGTCAATGCAGGGCTGGTTGTCACTAAATGGGATGTCCTGCCAGGGGATCTGTTCTCGGCTGTACTCCTCCTGAATGGGGATCATATAGTCTGGATCAACGGAAGTACATTTCCAGGGTAATTGCTTGACGTCCGCTCTTTGTGTGTTCCCTTCTCTTCAGGAAACAACAACAAACTCAATGTTTTGAAGAACATTTGCATTGTGCAACAAGGCAGGCCTGCTTCATTGTTTCAGTGAATGATTGTAAAGATTAACTAACAAATTGGTTACAACATTTACTCTCTAGGAAGTTTTGGGACCGATTAGAGGGATAGCTATGGATGAAATACACACAGCAAGACATTGTTAAGAGCAAATTGCATTTACCAATGTCTCCAGCTAATTTAAATAGCTCACGTTACTGTATTGTGTGAACAGTTACTGTCATTTCATATTGTATGTGGCGTTTTCTTGGCACAAATGTTCCACCAAAACAAGTTCCTTCCCGAGACTACTTTGCAGTGCCACCGTCACTGCTTCCAGAGCTTAGAGCCGCCCAAGATGATTGTGATTGGTTTAAAGAAATGCAAACAAACTCCTATACTATTTGTAGAATTTATCTGTGGTATAGCCAGACCTTACTCCACAGCGCTGTGGAGATAGGTCTGGCAATGCAAGTATAAATGCAATACAATCCCTGTACAATCACACGTCTTATTATTTTTCTGCCAATAAACTTATCAATTAATTTACTAATGCTTCCAGCTGTACTGGAGATCTATTTGTATGCTTGTCTAAATATGTGCACGCAAACATTTAAGTGTATTTTGTGTATGCATTTGTAAAAGTGAAGTGTGTATGTGTGTGGGTTTGTGTGTGTGAACTTAATTGAGTGTCTCCGCAGGTGTGAACTCACCTGTTCTTCCCTGAATATGATCCTGTTGAAAAAGAACTGCAGGTACTCGTTTGCATAATTAATGCAAAGCTGCTCAAAGCTGTTGAAGGCCAGATCCTGTTGTTCCCACACAAGCACACACACACACACACACACACACACACACACACACACACACACACACACACACACACACAGGATTATTTCTGCTTTGCATCACAAAAAAGTGACAGACAGGTGATAAGATGCTCTGTTTTGTACCTCGAATCCGTAAATGTCCAGGATGGAGATGGAGACGGTGTGTTGGCTGGGATACACCTGAGCGTTGATCCTCTCTGTTAACCAATGGAAGAGTAGCGAGTACAGGATCTTGGCAACAGCATCTCTGAGGGAACAATGATTTTGTGTGAAAGTAAACTAGAAAGAGAGGTGATGAATTATAAAACTGGACCGTAATTCATTCACTGTTATCTTTAAGTTGGTGTGAGGAAAAACTAATTAGAAGATATGAGATATGTTATTAAGGGCCATGTAAGAGCTCCCATACATTACTGTCTCACAGATTAGGATGCGGGGAAAGTCTTTTTTTGGAAACAGATACCCAAAATTACTTGGCTTCAAAAGAATAATTTTAATGGGGACTAAATGGAAGTCAGTGGTGTCTCCTTTTCAGGGTGGTATTTCATGTGAAATACATCTGGAGAAAAAAATAATACATTTTCATGCAGTGCATGTTGGGTGTATAGCTGTCTCTTACCTGGCATCAACAGCACTTTCCACAGTCAACGGGGTGTAGATCTTGTCCCTCATTGTCTCCTTTAGAGAACACAGAATGGTTTAGACTCTGAAATTGCTTAAATCTCCGATTTACGACCCAGTGGACTTCTTCTCTTACTTTTGCTCCTAGAGATATCCTTCATATTCTCAAACACTTTTATTTCAAATGTTTTTTCCATTCATGTTTACATTTTAATATTTGAAGCCCCTAGTCAAGAGAGGGCAATGTGGAGTTTGTTTCTAAGTCAAGTGGAGGATCCACTGAAATGCTTATTAACGCTTGGGAGGGTGTACAGTGGAAAACGTCAACGCCATGTAGCGTTACGTCGTTATGTTTGTCTTTCATTTTAGCTAATTCAACCCACCTTTCTTTATACCCTCCCACTTGTATTTCTTCTACTCTAGTATTCATTGACGTGAGTGTCCCGGATTGTTGCGGTCTGAGCTTGGCCAAAGGAAATGAGTAGATACGACTGACTCCTCTCCTGTTACATAGAAACAATAGGAACCGCTTTTGTGATTAGAAATTTGATTATACAGAAGGCTGTTAGTCTAGTGCATAAGAACTTGATCTTCATTGATCTTGATCGTCACCATGATCATTTATACTATTAACAAAGTCCTCTGTCGCTCTCTTTGTTTCTCTCTCATCACCCTCATTCCTTGACTGAAGCATCACAAGACCGTCAGGACAACTGGAATCGGCTCCTGCTTTTAAACCAGACAGAAAAACTGGATGTTTTATGGCCAATCAGAATCTGGAATATAAGAGGATGTGGCTCATACATGCGCTTATGATCCACTAAAGCCAGCAGGGTAAATCCTGTTTAGATTCATGGACTTGGTACAAATGTAGAGTTTTTTTGCTTAAGGAAACTATGGCTAATTAGAGATCAGGACTGAATGTGTGTCATTGCTACTGCACTGGTGATCAAGAACCATATAGACAACTAAAGAAGAAGAGATGCAAGGGAGGTTGTAGTTGGGTTCAATGTCTTTCCATTCTTAGTTTTTTTAGTAAATCATGTGGGAGTCCTACTAGATACCATGTTAACAATGACGGCTCCTCAGATATCACTGGCAAAATCTGCCTGAAGCAAAAGAGTACAATGCGGCAAATAATTTTCTTCATTTGTGCACTAAATGAAGAAAATTTGTGCCGTATCTTCAGCTGAAATCCAGAGCAAACCAGATATCTACAAATGCTGTCTTTTTTTTAATTTCTGATCGGGGAGCTGTTTTCGAATGAGATAACAATTTGTGAGGACTCGCCTCATACTTATATGTGAACTCAATGGACTTCTGCTCCTGCCTGGTAACACACTAAAGGACTTTAACAAAAAAGGCAATGAGAATAGGCAATTCCTTTCTTTTCTTTGCCTTTGTGATGGAGGAAACCCCCTTGTTGCTACAAGGATGAAGACAAATCCTCATATGGAAATATGAGCCTAATGATGTCTCCAGTAAGCTTCAAATCCTCAAGCAAATAAAAAGTTGCAGTTTTAGACAAAGAGAGCACGACTATTATTTAAAAGGGCTATAATGTGAAAGGTCCCATCTCCTCAAGCTATTACTATGTACACTCCACTGCTGAGTGTGGCTATTTATAAAAATGTATACCATCCAACTTGAGAGACTGCAAAAGAAAAGACTTAATAGATGCTTTCGTTGCCAGAAGCCTTACTCTACAAAAGAACATGACTCAACAGTAAGTGTGTAAATACTCTTTGTGTCTATTCATGTCTGTTTACTGTACAGGATGAGTGTCGGTGTGCCAGTTTGCTTGTTGTGTGTTGTAGACGTTGGGTGGAGAGTTTAAGAGATACGTCCAAATAATCAATGCTGACATATCAAAGTCACACCTGTAGATAAAGTACATTGTGAGCAGTTAAAGCAAATGGTTTGAATTGTTTTATTAAGTGATTCTGTTAAAAGGTAGAAATCTGTAGCAATACATGAGGTCAGATTTTATTTAAGATTTGTTTTCAGCATATAATAATGAATGAATGAATGAATGAATGAATGAATGAATGAATGAATGAATGAATGAATAAGGGCATTGCAGGAAGTCAGAGGTTTGGGGAGACACTTGACACGTAATTAAAATTCAAGACACAAAGACACAGTGATGATGTGTCAGGTAGAATGACCAAGGTGTCAAAGCAGATGACGCTACAGCTAATGCTCATTGTTGTTTAGCAAAAATCAGGATGGAATTTTATCATAACATTTTTTTTTTTTCTTTTCCCTTATTAGTGACAGCATAAGGGGGGAGAGAGCTAGGGATGATACGCAGCAAAGGGCCGCAGGTCAGATTCTAACCCGGACCGCTGCAGGACTCAGCCTACATGGGGCGAACGCTCTTACTGGGTGAGCTAGGGGCAACCCCTCATACAATGTTTTCAGCAGCATATTTGTGATTTTCTTGGTATTTTTCATCTAATTTTTTACAAATTGAAGAAGAAGAACATTTTGGTTACTGCAAACTGAGGTGAATAGTGTTTGAATGAAGCAGGAAACTTTGGGATATGTGGGGAAATAAAATTTAGAGGAAACTTTGTTTCAACCATACTGCTCCTTTTACAGAATTAGACTAGACCTGTAGGCGGGTATCAAGCATCTGATGCAACTCTGAACCAAACGTGAACTGACTGACAGCATTATCTTCAAACTAGAAGTGTGTGGTATTATGTGCAGAATGAAATTTGATTATGAAGTAATAGGAATAGGAATAATGCAAAAGCCATCGGCGCGATGTATTGAATAAAATAAAGGAAATAAAATAAGACAGAAAAGAATTTTATGAATGAAGTCGATGATAAGTGACAGCAATAGCAGATTGTTTAATTTGAAACAATGTTTCACATAATAATAAATTGGGAAAATAACTTCATCAGTTAAAAAAAGTTGCATTAGTTACAGTTTACAGCTCCTCTGTTGGACTAAAGAGACATGTTAAAGTACATATATTTAAAAATCTAGAAGAATTTAAAAAGTCATGATAATTTTGACACTTTTTAACTTTATTTTGGAATTATTTTAGATGAGCAACAACCTACATTATGTTTTCAATCCCCCATTTCATTCACTTCTTACTGAAATGGCTAGTCTGTGGTGGGTTAGATTTTGAAAGAAGCTGCTATTAGACTACATGCAGAAACAAATCATCTACGAATTTCTCTCAGGAGTAAGTAGTACAATATTTAAATTCCCCCAGAAAACAAACCTAAAGAAACTTTTAAAAAAAAAGAATGGTATGCTGAAATAAAAATGCTATAAAATGCAATAAAATGCTACTAACTTAACAAGGCAGAGGAGCATGAGGCACTACAGTGAATAATCCAACATGGCACATATGGATAATAACTTATAAAGGGTACGCTATCCAAGAACCTGATATCTCACCAACCATTGGTGTACAGAGACGGTCGGCTTGGCTACAAAAAAAAAATATTGTTTGATAGTTTCAAAACATACATATGTCTGAAAATATTAACACGAATTCAACCAATTATTTGTAAAGATAAATCTTTTTTTTTTATTTACATAAGATTGATGATAGGCTTACTGGCCTAAGGTAGCCATCCACAGATACAGTTAAGCTTAAGGATTCAATGTGCCACATTTTTAACATTAAAACCTGATGTATAAATATGTGAATATGTCAGCAATTATTTGAATATCTTTGTATTGTATGTACCATAAAAAGGTATGTTTAATGGCTCTAGGCAACCCTACACATTTTTGTAGGGCCATTTTAATATGCAACTCAATTTTATACAACATATAGTAAGAGGTCCATGCTCCGTCTCCTTTTTAGCTGAGGGGTCCTTTGCCTAAAAAACGCTGAAGACCCCTGCTCCTACACATCTTAATTTCAAGCAGCAAAGTGTTAATACACATGCATATAAAACACAATTTGATACTGACTGTGACTTTGTAGGTGATGGCTTTCTGTAGTCCCTCTGGAGAGATCTGCAGCAACTCTGCCACCACTCTGATCTCCTGAGCGCTCACCACTGACGCCACCTCCTGGCCATCGGCCTGCCGTGCAACACAGAAGGACAAAGACAGAAAAAACACTTGATATGTTGTGTTATAATCATCCTATTCTAGTAACATGTCACCAATGACTTTCCTTTTTTTTTTTTCAACTTTTTAGGCCTTTATTAGATTGATCAGATAGACAGGAAAGCGGGGGTAGAGAGAGAGAGAGAGAGAGAGAGAGAGAGAGAGGATGACATGCAGCAAAGGCTCGCAGGTCGGACTCAAACCTTGGCCACTGCCGAGGACTCAGCCTACATGGGACGCACGCTCTACTGGGTGAGCTAGAGGCCGCTCCACCAGTGCCTTGTCTTCCTTTTGTTGTCATTATTTTTGTTCCATATTAAAGTTCATCATCTTTAGCTCATTATATTTCCTTTAACATTATCTGAGTGGCCAAAATATTCCAAATTTAAACCATGCTGTGTGAAACAGTGGTGTTTGAATAGTCAATTAAGAATTATTAAAAACAAAAATGAAAAACAAAGCAGCAGTGGCGCAAGGTAGTTATGGTTCGTATGCTAGTCACTGCTACTTTTATGTATGAAAAGCATTACTTCCTGCTTGGCTTGCACATGTGGTCAGCTTGTCAGTCTTGACTGACTTTGCGCCTAAACAAGCAACAATATATCGTCCTGTCACAGAGACTTGATATTGGACAACACCAACATACATATAACAAACCAATCATGCATACCTGTATATGACAAAATACCAAAGAAAATAAGAAACAATTCATTTAATTGAATGGTTTTTATTATTATTTTTATGACTATTTTACCAAAAAAACAAATTAAAAACCATGACTCTATAACCCCAACTCTGTCTTACTGGATAAAGATATGATGTAGTCGCCATTGGCAGTACTGTTTAAACAGAAAATATTTAGGTGAATCATTGGTAAAAAAATAAAAATAAAAAAAATATCCATTCTAGGGAAAATAATCAATTTTTCACCCACCCCTAATATTCATGCCCCTGCAAAGGAGGCAATATCACTGGAAACATTACCTCATATTTCTGAAAGTAGACGTTGCCCAGGTGCAGTACGGAAGAAAGAACTTTAAAGATAGATGACTGGTCATCAGGGTTGAAGTGAAGGATCTCCATGGCAGCGAGCAGACGCAGGAAGTCCTCTGCGTCATTCTTTCCTGTTATCCCACAATCCCCTCCCTTTATGGAGAGAAAGAGAAAAAGGTCTGAAGAGTTTGGAGTGAAGAGTTCACTTTGTCTGAGAAGCCTTATCTCCAAATGACTCCACATTTCTGAAAATGTGGAGTTATTTGCTGCACGTTGTCTTCTACCTGGTTAAGGTAATAGTAAGTCTCAGCCTCTTGTAGATAAAGAGCCTGCCTCTGCTGCGAGGGAAGACCTGCCAGCATCTCGTAGAAGATATGATAGTTCCTCTCATCTTTGGCCTGAAAGGAAAACACAAATTTAACACTTTCCAATACAGAAAAGTATAAGATATTAAGTCTTGTTTATGCATCTGCGTGTGTCACCTGGAAGACGATACGGGACTTTTCCAGTAGATACTGAGAGGTTATGGCACCACTGATCACACCACTGGACGGTAGACAACAAAGAACATACAAAAGAGGAGAAGATACACAAAAACAAGTGTAGCATTTAATAATAAAAAACATTTTCATACAGCAGAACGCTGTTAGAAAAGTCCATAGAAATACGGGCTAATGTACTGTGTTACTGTAATATGAATGAATTTTCTGTCATGATTTTTCAGAGGTGTTTATCCGTATTTTTATTTTTTTTGTATTAACAGAAATGTTAGTTAAAGTTCCAGAGGATATCTGTTTTTCTACGGATTTTGTTCTTACAGTGAAAAACAAAATAATAAAAAATGTTTTTAAAGGTGATTAAAAAGAGACAAACTCACTCCTCCAGAAAGACCTCTATGTATTTCCCAAAGCGACTGGAATTATCGTTCCGTACAGTTTTGGCATTTCCAAAAGATTCCAGCAGAGGAGCTGCCTCAAGTATCTGCCAAACATTCAAACACACAGTAAATCGACAACTTGTATTACCATGGCAACAAAACATCTTGATCTGGGAGCAATTCAGCAGCCAGTTTAACACCACCTGCTAAACAGGTTGCTACTGCTATAGACGCATCTCTATAGAGCAAGTAAAAGACAAATCTACAAGAAAAACACAACATCTCTAATGGTGGTGGTCACACACCACAACAAAACACAGCAACTTGCTATTCTTATGGCCAAATGAGAAGATGAGTTGTAAAATGTAAAGCACAAATCATGCAGGGAATCCCACTACCTCAATCTGCACCCAAGAAGAGCCAGCAGAGAAACCAAGACATGAAAAAAGATTATCATTAGTCATCCTTCAAGACAGACAGGAGAGTGTGTGTGTGTGTGTGTGTGTGTGTGTGTGTGTGTGTGTGTGTGTGTGTGTGTGTGTGTGTGTGTGTGTGTTTGTGTACCTGTTGCGCAAGATTGCATTTGTGATGTATTGCTACTAGGTAGCGAAGGACTAGTTTGGTAGCCTCTGTTTTTCCAGACCCGCTCTCCCCACTGAAACACAGTAACACATACTCACTGGACAGAGATAACACCCATCAATACGACTCAGTATTTGATACATTTAAAAAACAAAAGATTCAGACAGTCAGACAGTCCTCTGCTAAAGAGATCACAGCAATGTATTGCGTTGTCAGATATGCAAGGCTATTGTGGAATTGAGTGCCTAATAAAGTGTGCCTCTCACCAGCATGGGAAGGAATAATAAAGTATGACAAATACTGTCAATTTGAAGGATAAACATGTGGTTTTCTACCTTCATATCTTGATGTCACTGGCTGCCATCACCTCAGCTAAAAGTTTAGAGAAGCTGTAAAACATAACTGGCCATAGCAAATGAATGGCTCAGAAAATGACATTGGGTAGCTTCAATTTAAAGCTTTAGTACGTAATTTTGATATTACTCTAACGAACGTCCGTTATTTTCAAGACATTGCCAAATGAGTTAATACAAAGCTAATTAAGATTATCAGCTCCACACAACTCTCTCTCTGTTTGTCAGTATGCCTTTGTTAAGAAATTGGTGTCGCCCGGTGCCTTTCACACGTAGAAACTCGAGTGAAGATAATTACCTCTTCTGAAGAATCCATCATGTTTTTTTTAAACCTCCTTGTCCTCCTTGGCTACTAGCAACTGTGTGGAGGAGGGGTGGGGGCGCTTGCACGATTACGGAAGACTTGTGTCATGTTTCTGCAACAACTGTGGTGTCTCCTTATGGTGACGACAGAAACTATGCACTATAGCTTTAAATTGTCCAAAACTAACAACACCAAAAATACAGTGTCCAGCAATGAGAGTGCGATATGTTATATGTCACATGTTGTCCAGGAAACCCTTTCCTACTGAAAATACGTTCCCCGCACACTTGGTGCTTTTGAAACCTTTATTTGTAAAATGTTATGGATAAACAGCCAGAAGATGACATTTTGAAATGTTTGATGAGATTTCTCATACTTTTACACACTACTGATATCAGTTACACTGGCCGTGTGAAATAAAAAACTTCTAATACATAGAAAACCTTCAAATTATGGTTTATTACAGAAAGGTGTGATAGTAATTACCATTCTTGAATGGTAGGCTGGATTAGGTTGCATACTGGGCTGCAAAAGTGTGATAATTGAATACATTTGGAAAAAAAAGTTTTTAAATGCAAAAATTTAGTTATTTTGATGGCAAAGTGGAAGCTCATAAAGAGTGAACATTATCCGCACTTTAAGCACCACTACACCCAGCTTGTATTAATCACTTAGAGCATCCATAATATGATCCTTCTCACCTCCCTACTGGTGCTTGTAGAGGGTTTGACTTAATTGACTAAGTGATGTGAGACCAAGCTAATCTTGCATTAGGCAGGGCATCAATTCCACTTTTGCGTTGAACCACCTGAAACGCGCTCACACACACACACACACACACACACACACACACACACACACACACACACACACACACACACACACACACACACATTGGGCTTCATCACTGCCAACAGCTTAGCGCTAAATACCCCCATTAAGAAAGCTTGGCCAAAGGGGGGCAGGAGTGTGTGTGTGTGTGTGTGCGTGTGTGTGTGTGTGTGTGTGTGTGTGTGTGTGTGTGTGTGTGTGTGTGTGTGTGTGTGTGTGTGCTTGCCTTAGGGACACCGGCACCTTGACCACATTCCAGCATAAGGTTTCAACTCACTGGTTGGTTAGCTAAAAACCGGGCCATTACTGGTCACTGTACACCAGACCTCAGCTACCCCTAAACACACACTAAGTGACTCCCACACAAACCACAAACATAGGGTTTGCACATGTGCACTTGGGAGACACACACACACACACACACACCTCTGAAAGATAATCTGCTCCTGGCCCAGACGTGGCTGGCCTTTCCTTACAGGTGTCTCATTCCAAATACGGCTAGAGTTTTCCAGGTATGTGCGAATGTGTGGGCATTTGTGTATTTCATCTAATTGTTTCTGGCCATTTCTGAAAGCACACACCAACGTGCAAGTGTGTGTTCATTTTACAAGTTGGTGCTTTTACATCTGTGTCAGATGTGAATGGGCTCTGAGTGTATCTGTGTTTTTTTGTGTGGAGATCAGTTCTGACTTGGAGTGAGGCGCCTGTGACAGATAGACAGAGCGCGAGAGGAGTGAGAGATGACTCCGTCTTAAGTTTGCTGGACAGAAAACCACAGACAGACACTCATGAATTTACAAACACTAGTCTAACTGGAGATGGAAACATAACTGTCCAAGGAGCTTAATGGAATATACCAAGGTTAAACCGTTACAAAACCTTGGAAGGTTACTAATGATGTGCAAAAAACATACCTTGTTGCTGGTTTTTACAAATAAAAAAAACTTTGTATCTATCAAAATCCTGTGTTATTATTAATGAACTGTACGGAATTACTCAGGCACATCTGATGTGATGACACAAGCTCAACTCTTATGTATAAATCATATGGCTGTGGACTTGTCTGGTTTACAGGTACATGGAAAGTGATTAAGACTATATAGAGACAGCCTCTTACCTAATTATTATGACCTGGTTGTGTTTGGCATCCATCATTTTGGAATAAGCAGCGTTTGCTATGGCAAACAAATGCCTGAAGGAGAAAGTAGTGAAGAGATGAAAACAATGAACTCAAACTTTAAGTCTTCGTATCTGTTTCTCCATACTTATCTTCTGTATTTTTGACCTTCTTTTTTCCCTTTCCCAAATTAATTATTTACCTGCAACATACTTTCCTTTACCTAGCCAGCTTCCTCCCAACATTTTATTTTTCTTCCATTGCAATCGACCCAACAAGTTTTGAAAAACAGGATAATTAGTAATAATATGTAGCACGAATGAAACCCAATTTCAAAAATTTATCTATTCTGTTGTGTTTTAACAATATAATGTAATACTGACAATTCTAGCGTTCAGTTTGTTGGTTTTCAGTTAACTGTCCCCAAAGTTTAAAAGTAAACATGACTTACGGAGGGTACTCTCCGAGAGCACGACCCTTGTACAGCAGCACCATGTCCGTCCCATAGATATTGTACATCTTGTAGGGATTCACAGACACCAGAATACTACCTATGTATGTCTGAAAAAACAAGGAATGGAGAGAGAAGGAAATAATGTTCCAAAGAGAATAAAAAGAAACAGAGATAAAGAGAACAGTTTATACAATCAACACACAAACTCCAAAAAAACGGATTTGACTTCAGATTTATAGGTTCAAGAAATTTTTAGTAGCATAATGGTTGTATGTAGGTGTTTGTATGTTGTTGTTGTTGTGCTGATCAGATACTTGCATAAATAAGCTCCCTCTCAGATCTTTTCCTCAGGTTCAGCAAAATAGACCCTTCATGCATCTCCCTAGAAGCAGTAGGACAAAGGGTCTCTTTGATCAATATGTAGGCATGTTCCACAACTGCAATTATTCCAGCTTCTAGGAGTCATACATCATGTCTTTGAAGCTTCAACCCTACTGCATTGCACTGTATAAGCATAGGATTTTCTTATTCTCAATACTCTGAGAAAGGCAACCATGACTGCAGTTAATTAATTAAAATCTTAATAAACCAAATGGAATTCATTTATTTGACTGTAGAATATAATAGAATGCCTTTATTGTCATTATACACGTGAAAATCGTGTGCAACAAGATTGAAGCAATCCCTTTACAGTGTCAATAAGAAATATAAAATATAAATAGTGCAGAAGAAAAAAAAAAAAAAGGCGGTGGGGCGAGGTGCACAGTTCCTGAGATGACTATAGACATATATAAAATAGTAAGAAAGATAAATATGGTTGTATACGCGTTATGAAAATAGTATTACACTGTTATGAAATTGAGTTATTGGTGTATCAAAAGTATTTAAATATTGCAGTTATGAATTTGCACAGAATTGTCAAGGGATTAAATATTAAATATTGCACAATAATGTAATTAAATGATCAAGTATTAAATATTGCACTGTAATGAAATTGCACAGAATTTCCAGTTGTCAAAGTAATCCAAATTTAAATATTGTACATCAATGAAATGAAATTACACAGGATTCCAGTGTCTTAAAGTATTATATATTGCACAGTAGGTGGGAAGAAGAAAGAAAGTCCGGGGCTAGGCTGTGAAGTGAAGTGAAGTGAAGTCAGTCAAGTGATGGATTGCCTTAAAGGTGCTCTAAGCGATGTCACACGTTTTTTAGGCTACAACATTTTTTGTCACACATAGCAAACATCTCCTCACTATATGCTAGCTAAAAATGCGGTCTCTGTAGACAGCCCAGGCTCCACAAAAACAACCTGTGCCAACCTGCACCACCAAACATAACAAACAGTCTTCCAGCATTCCAGCCAATAACCAACAAGAAGGATTTGGGGGCGGGGGTTGGGGGGTTAGTGCACGGAGAGGGAGGGAGAGGGGACGGGAGGAGGAGGGAGGGGCGATCTAGCCTCGTTTTGTTTGAAAATACTTTGAACGTCAACAAGAAGTAACATCACCCAACATCACTTAAAGCACCTTTAAATCAGACTTTCCATTTTTACATAGTTTACTGTCAATTTGTAGGATTCTCTCTGAAAAAGAGTTCACTCTGGTGTGTGAGGTTTATCTACTTACTCTAACTGTGTCATATCTTCCAATCCATCTTCCTCTCGTTGCTCCCGGGGAGCCATGGTTGGCAGGCTTCTGATTGAGTACATCTAAATACACGCATACACACTCAGAAATGAGGACAGGATGCAAGTATAATCAATGGGCTCATGCATTAAAACATACGCACACTCGCATGGAAAACTGCACTAATGTGCCAGGCGTTCACCCTAACATTACACCAGCAACTACAAGATTACACCACAAACACAAAGACTTAGTATATATCAGTATAGTACTCAACGTTAGCTATTGTGTCTACTTGTAGTGTGAGTCGTGTTTCAAAGCTTTTACCTTGTCAAACCAGTGGCCCTGTGGTTCCCCCTCCCTACTGAGATCCCACTCCCCTGGTTCATTTCCCATGTGTCTCTGTACCATCAGGGTTTGGGGGTCCAGGAGCTCCCCGTCTCTATACATGGACCACTTATTGAGATTCTGAACTGTGCCGTGAGGTAGAACCCTCTCTGCACCCCACACATCCATGTCTTGCTGCAGTCCTAAGCCTTCAACTCCAGGGCCCTGTGCCCAGTGCTGTTCATGGCCAGATCCTTGGACCTGGGGGGACACTACAGCATATGAGGGTAGGCGGAAAGAGGCTCCCCGGAGGTGAGAGTTCTGCAGGGCACCAGAGAGATTAAGCGAGCGAGGTTCTGGGGTGCTAGGTGCACCAAGTCGTGTCATGATATTGCCATCAGGGAGACGGTAATTTGCCCCACGAAGGTTTGGGTTCTTTGATAAAGCATTAGACAGGTCAAGTGTTCGAGGTGCTGTAGTGGGCTGAGAGCGGGACATCAGAGTTCCGTCAGGCAGACGGTAAGTGGCAGAGCGGAGGTTTGGGTTGCGGAGAGCATTGGAGAGGTCAAGAGATCGTGGCTCAGAGGTATCAGCAGAACTAGGCTGCCTCAAAAGTGATGTACTTGGGAGTCTGTAGGAGGCACCTCGGAGGTTGGTGTTTAACATTGCACCAGAAAGGTTAGGACCAGAGGAGGCAGAGGTGGATGCTTGGGTTTGGTTCCGTGAAAACAATGATGATCCATCTGGGAGTTGAAACTTTGCCTTACGCAGGTTAGCATTCATCAGGGCACTTGATAGCCCCGGTGATGATCCTGCACTCACAACATTCTGTGTCTCCTCTACTGGATTCGTTAGAATTGAACCATCTGGTAATCGATAAGAGGCCTTACGAATATTAGGATTGAGAAGCGCAGAGGAGAGCATAGAAGATGAAGGGGTGACATGCTCAGGTGCTGGCTCATTTCTTGTAACCAAAGTTCCATCTGGTAGCCTATATGTGGCTTTACGTACATTGGGGTTCAACAGTGCAGAGGAAAGCATAGGTGAGGAAAGGGAGTGTACAGGTGTGGGCTCTGTCCTGGTTACAAGAGTGCCATTAGGCAAACGATATGTGGCCTGTTGTAAACTGGGATTGAGCAAGGCAGAGGAGAGCATAGAGGATGAGAGGGGTGATGGACTTTGGGAAGGTTCAGCAGGTTCCGTTCTGGTGACCAATGAGCCATCGGGTAATTGATAGGTGGCCTGACGTAGGCTCGGGTTCTGAAGGGCATTGGAGAGCACAGAGGGGGACAGCATCCCACCACCAGTGGTAACCGGAGACTGAACAGGTCTCCCAGACATTGCCAAAGTACCACCTGGAAGTTTTAACATGGATCCCTGAATTTGAGAGGTCCGCAGTCCACCAGAGAGAAATGAAGAGTTACCTCTTACAGTAACTTGTTGAGGTGTGGTGGTAGGAGAGGCAGGGGAGAAGTGTCGCTGAAGGGGTGAGACAAAGGAAGCATTACGTAGCTGGGAGGTAAGCATAGTAGAAGAAGACAAGTGTGGGGAGGAGGGCACAGAGGGAACAAAAGGGGCTGCTGCCTGTGGGGGTGAGAGGACAGTTGTATAGACATTGGCATTGCGTTGTAGAGGAGATGAGTAGGAGGCGCTGCGCAGTTGGGAGTTTTGCGTCAAAGCATTAGATAGTCCAGGAGTGGCATATGGGCTTCCTTCCTGGCTTAAATGAACATTAGCTGATATATCATCCTGGCCACCAGGTATGGGGGAAGAGCTTCTCTGTAAAGTAGTTGTGTAGCTGGCATTCTGCAGATAAGGGTTCTGCAGCGCACGCCCTAGATAAGGTGATGAGGGTGCAGGTTGAGGGGGGTTTTGGGGGTTGACTTCATACTGTGTTTGGGGGGAAGAGGGTCTCTGTAAAGGAGATGAGTAAGCAGTGTTGACGTAAGGGACGGAGGAGGGAAGAGGAGATGGAAGAAAGGGAGCACCTACCCCCTGATGGGTTGGTAAAGCATTTGTAAGCATTGGGGATGGGCCTGGCTCCATCATTGTGTAGTCATACTGGGTAATGGTTTGAGATGGTTGGATAGTACCAGAAAGACTGGGGTGATATACTGGAGGTTGGAAAGATGTTGGCCCTGGACTCTGGGGACTCATAGACCTGTGGGGAAAGGGGGATGGTGGTTGAGACATACGGTGCATGGGAGAGGCTGAACGGGAAGGCAGAGGAGATGGATGTGGCAGTGGTTGTGGAGATGGAGGTCTGCTTTGCAGCCTATGTACTGATGGCTGGGGAGAACGAGGACCACTTTGTTTCAAAGAAGGCTGTGGAGAGACAGGAGGCACTGGAGGAGGAGCTCTGAATGACTGCTTAGATTGACGAGAAGGTTGGTTTCTGGCCATACGGACTAGCGGCTGCCCCCTACCTACAGGTCTGTGGAAGCCTCTTTGGGGAGTACCAATTCGCTTTGACTCCCTTAACCCTGTAGGCCGGGAGCCTGCCCTGGCTAACATGGGGGTTCCAGCTACACCCCCTAACTGTCCTGAGGGAGGGGCTGGGCCACTATGGATAGAGGACCTGAATGGGGCTACATGCTGAGTGACAGGGGGTCCATGTCTACTGCTTCTCTGGGAGAAGGAATTAGCTGGGTAGGGTTTTACGGCCCCCATGGGCACATGATTTCGGCCTCCAGCACCACCTCTCAGCCTGCGAGTAGAGGACCGGGTGGGGAGGGGGCGACTGGTGATCCGTGATGGGGAAGGAGAGGGAGGACGATGGGGAGAAGTAGGGCGGAAGGTTTGGGTGGGGGACTGAGATCTTTCAGGTAGAGGCGGGCTCTGTCGTTGTGGGTATGATAGGGGGGGAGAAGGGGAATGCCTCAACTTGGATGTTTGTTTTCTACCTTTAAACAACTGTGGTCTGGTAGCCGGCAGAGGCACAGCAGGAGGGGGTTGCTGTCTGAAAGACAGTCTCGGGGAAGGTGGTGGGCTTGCTCTTTTCCTCAGTGATCCCCGGGGTGACGCTAGGGGGCTAGAAAGGGGGGATTGGGGTCGGACAGTTGATGGTGCCCTGCGGAACCCAGCTCCTCCCCTTCCTCTTGACAGGGATGGCTGAGCTCTAACTGACATTCCTCTCCTCTGGTGTGATGAAGAAACAGGTGGGCTTGGTGAAGCCTGCATTTGGCCTGCTATTGAGGCCCGTTGAGTGAGTCCTCTCCTATGTAAGCGAGGGGAGAGATGGGGGTCTTGCTGGATGCCTGTTTGGATGTCCATGTGATGTGTCAAGAAGTGGGGTGAGGGAGGTGCCATTGCCCTAACTGATCCTGACCTAAGTGACAGCTGTGGAGATGAAAGGGGACTCATTCGTCGCATTGGCCTAGGGGAAGCCACTGGTGAATGCAGTGTAGAATGCATCAGTGGAGGCATTGGTGGATGTATTTGTGTGACCATTGGTGACATTTGCCCCATCTGAAACATTCGTGAGTCTTGGAGGAGGGACGGTTGGTACACTTGGGAGGCCAACTGTTGTGGTAGGGGGGATGGCGACATGTGACTGACAGAAACAGAGAAAGGAGGGTGAGTAGGCTGAGAGAGAGAGAAGTGCTCCTGTTGATGACTCATAGCTGTTGGCATCTGGGCTTGTCTGTGAAGAATGGGGGTTTGTTGTTTGTTTATAACAGTGGGGTAATGGAACTGTGCAGGAAAGTATGTGGGAAGGGGCTGCTCATATTGTATATCTGACATCATTTCCAGATTGTTGAGGGCAAGAGCTGGGGAAGGAGGGGGCAACATTGGGGAGGAGGGATGAGAATGAAGAGGAGGGGGAGGGGGAGGAAGAGGAGGAGGAGGAGGTGGTGGCAGGGTTTCTATCTCTATTCTGTCTTTCCCAAATAGCCTAACCTGGGGCCTGGGGACCCTGAACTGCTCTGTTGAAAATGGCTCAGCAAGAGGGTAAGACAGCTGCTCCTGTCCATATAGCTGTCCTGTCTCAGCTGGATCCAGCCCAGCTTCCATGTAGAAAGGTTGCTGATAGGGGTTATACATACCAGCAGGCTCTGTATATCCCAGCATAGGGTCATTATATAGGCCGGAAACAACATCATAACTACCACTCATCATGCCATATGGGTCAGACATCCCATAGTTATAACCCATATTGTCAAAGTAATCTCCATACAGCTCAGGGTCATGTGAGTCATAGAAATCATCCATGACATTACCATAGTAACCATATGGCTCTGGCTCCACTACATACAGCATTCCATCTTCACCATAGTAATACTCCATCTCTTCATCGCCATAGTAATCATCATACTCATCATAACCATTAGGGTAGTAATCCACATCATCTTCGTAGTACAATTCATCATCATAATAAAAGTTGCCTTCATCATCATAGTAACCATATTCATCTTCCCACTCATCATCATCATAGTAATCCAGTTCATCTCCATAAGGGTCATATGGGTCATAGTTCATAGGTTGTCTCAGGTAGCCATTAGGTCTCGTCCTGTCGTGGTAATCTTCCTCATATCCATACTCATCATCATACTCATAGCCCTCATTGTAATAATGAGTCTGTCTCCCTCTAGTGTCTCTGTTAGCAAAAGACAGACTCTTTCGTGCATGTCTTCCTGCTCGTCCCCCTAGTCGACTTTGGCCCTTAGCAGTCAGGAACCTCCCTGTCAACCAGTTAGATACTGCAGCCATCTTTCCTAAAATCCGGCTTTTAGACTGAAACCCTGATCCTGCTTTCTTTTTCCCAAACATGCCTTTGAACTTCCCTCCTAGTCCCTTTGCCTCTGATGCCATTTTCCCCTGGTCCCCTAAGCCAGATAAATTAAATGTCTTTTTAGGCGGTGTGGTTTCTTTTGGAGCATCATTCTTTTTATTAAACAAGCTGAAGCCTGACAGACCAGGCTTTTTGTCAGCGGAAGATGATTTATCCCCAAACCCAGCAAAAAGCTTGCTGGTTCCCAGTAGTGGTTTAACACCAGCAGGGGGCTTCTTTTTCTTGGAGAGTCGTAGGAAGAGACGGGAGGTGCTTTTGAGGTTTCTCTTTGGTTTTGGTTTCTCTGCCTGCTGTTTAGAGGGCATTTTAAAAGGAGATGACTTCCCTGTAAGGCCTGTCAGGGCTTTGGAGGCTCCTTTGAGGTTAGAACTGACATCTGGTGTCTTTTGTGCTTTTGCTGCACTTGCACCCTTCTTCTGTCCCTCTGCAGTAAAGCCCATCATGGCCCTGGAGGCTCCTTTGATGTTGACATCACTCATCTTCTTCAGGTTTACTGCACCCATGCCTTTATTCATCTTTGCCTTTCCCTTCTTTTCCTCCTCTTCCTCATCATCATCAGCAAGAGGTAAGTGTTTAGGAGGCTTAAATCCCTTTACAGCAATGGCCTTGGAGGCACCTTTCAGAGCTGCTTTCCCTTTACCTTTCCCTTTATCCTTTGTCGTAACTACCTCTTTCTCACTGTCATCACTATTTTCTTCCTCAGTCTTCATCTCCTCTTCTTCTTCCTCTGACCCCTCCTCTGACTCACTGACAGGTTTCTTTCCCTTTCCCTTTTTTCCATCATCCTTCCCTTTCCCCTTAGCTGGAGGCTCCTCTGGTTTCTTTCCCCCCTTCTTATCAACCTTTCCTCCCTTCTTTGGCTCCTCTGACTTGCCTTTCTTGGCAGCTGATTTTGCATCACCTTTTTTAGGTGGCATGATGTCTCTTAACTCATATCATTCTGAAAAACTAGAGAAAGAACGTGTTTCCAAAATGTGCTTAAGCAGGTCAATATTAATGTCAATGTTGATGTACTCTTGAGAAGAAGAATCCAAATAGTAGCAACATCCTCTCATTCCCAATTTATTTCACATCTTGTCTCCTTTTTTCTCCATCTGTCTTTGTGACACCCCAGAAACCCCAGCACAATGTGTCCAAAGTTAGTTGTTTTATAAATCACACAGAGACAAACCACAGTGCTTCAAAACGCGATCTAGTAATGGAATCTCAGCCATCAGTGCTCGCTCAAATTACAGGACGTCTTCAATCCTCAGCAAAAACGTTGTTGTCTCTGTGTAAATAAAGAGATACAGAAACCTGCCGTGGAGTGTTAAATTAAAAACATTGAATTTAAAACGTTACATATGAGAAAGATGAATCTCACTGTCAAGAGTCTCTTTTAGTTTTACCCACTTGTTGCCTCTGGGTCAATAAGTTTTTCCACTGAAGTCCATCCAGCATAGCAAAAATGCTTGTACATTTCTGTTCTTGTTCCCCTTTACAGGCGTGTAAGTAACTTCCCAGGGTCACACGATGAATAAAACACCCTGTTATCCCAATGACAGGGTCTGTGTAGTCCTTTGTGTGTCTCCCATTGTTATTGCGTCCTGTGAGTCCAGCAGTGAATCCTCATCTTGGCCGCCGCATCAACTTTGGCAGGACGTCCCCACAGCAAGGAGTGCCGATGTGTGTGCATCTGTGTGCGTCTCGGCCTTCAGGGGTGCCCTCCTCTTTGTCTGAGAACAAATGTGTATGCGCTCTGTATCCTCCCACATCCACGTCAGCTTACCTTTGTGACCTCCTGCAACCTTCTGCATCTTTCTCTCTTATTGGGGCTTCATCCATCCCCTGTTTGCATCAATTTGAGGCCTAACCATATTCTCAGCTCATCTGCATGCACATATGAGTATGCTTATTGTATGCCTGTGTGTATATATGCATCAGAGTGTATCCCTATAATACATTTACAAAGGGCACCTTAAAGCACCAAATACACTGCCTCGGAGTAACCTTATCTGTAGGCTCGCTCCTGTATGAATAATGCAGGCAGGCTGAGCTGTTGCTAAACTGTGTCTGAGAGGCAAAGCCACACAAAGCCAAAACACACACACCAGCGGTAGCAGGATGAACCACAGCTGAGAGTGATGCATGCTAAAAATGTCCACACAAGCATTCAATAGTTTGCACACACCAACCCTACATATGGGCATGTTTCATGCAGGAAGATACAAGGACACTTTCAACTTTACATGGGTTATTCAAATAAAGCAAAGGATTAATAAAAAAGTAATAATTATTCAGTGTAGTACTCCAGCTAACTGAACTCATTGGATGAAAACTACCTACAATTCATAAATTAGAGCCAAATTTAGAGCTTAAAAAACAAACTGCCATGATCCTCTAAATGTTTGGTCTTTTTCATGATCCTATAGTGTATTTTAGGCATCTTTCTAAATATCATTAATGTCTGTGAATTAATATCTATGATGTCCATTGGAAATTTTAAAGGACAATCAAAATATATTAATATTTTATTTGTCTTCTCATCGCTGTAGCTAAAATACACAGACACTTACATGCATCTCTTCCCTGTCAGTAGAGTAGCAAGGTATAACATCTATATAATGTGGGATGTGATGGCATTACATAAACGGCAGATGTTGAGTCTTAGAGTGCGGTCTGATGTTAGTAGGTTCAATGATGATGATCTGATGTTAATTCATTGATGACGGGCTGATATTCCAGGAGGTCATCTCAGTGGCAGATATTAATGTTTAATGGCTGCCCTGTGTTCTGCCTACGCAGCATAGATAAAACATTAATTGCAGAGAGCTCTAAATATATCACAAAAGGTCAACCCCGCACTGGCCTGCTCCCCAACCAATATATTATACATAAGGGCTAGTGTCAGGGGTTAAGAGCCAGACACCACAGAGCACACAGAGGATATAATAGAGAAATGGCAAAAGAAAGAAAAGCAAACCTGCAGCAAGATACAATAATAGTTACAATACAATAGTTAATACAGACATTTATCTATGGAAATAGTAAATTACTTATTTTGAAGTTACGGAAAACAGAAGAAAGATCTTCATCACTTATGTCAATTACAGCTAACAGGTCCCACTCTAACTTTTGTTTTCGCCAGCGGGAGTTGGAAGCACTAATAGTCTTGACCTGAGATAGGATCTGAGCAGAAATCTGTATCACGTATCCCCAGGTGTAGTGACCATGACAAAACTCTAAACTGTCCGCAGGCTGCACAGCAACAACAACAACAGCAGCTGTTGGTATTGTCTAACTGTAGAATGAATTGTGGGGGGAAAAAGAGAGCGAGTGGCACAGAGGAAAGTTCAAAAGTTCCTTCCTGTCTCATCAGATGAACACACAGTGAAGGTTGTTGGTGAACAAGTGAGACACACAAAGAGATCTATTTGATATGTGTCTGCTGTCTGGCTGATGTGGTCTGTTGACTGAGTGAACTGGTAATGAAAAGAGCGCAGATGACAGAGATGGAGGAGGTGGGGAAAGGTAAGGAGGGAAAGGGGGGGCAGAGGCAAAGAGAGAGGTGCATCAACGAACTGCTGATGAATGAACTGCAGATTACACGAATGCTGATAAGATGCTGAGCAGAAAAAAAGTGGGAATGAAACGAGGGAGAGGGACAGACACGGACTCACTGAAAGGAATTGAGAAAAGTATGTGAAATAAAAAATGAACTAAAAGTAAAGAGGGTGGGACGACAGAACTAGAAAACAAAAAATGACAGAGAAAGATGGTTATAGTGAGAAACAAAAGATGGAGGGATGACAGAGTGATAGAGAGGGACAAAAGAGAGCAAGTGAGAGAGTGACAAATGAAGGGGAGAGTCTCTTCATCTACGTGTCAATCACTGACAACACGCTTTCAGCAGACGCACTCAGCGACACACAACTAATAAAGGAGATCACCTGAGCAGAGCACAGCCAACAGGCTCATTTAGTGACTATGGGGCAGGCGCACACACACACACACACACACACACACACACCTCATAATGAAGATTGCATGTGATCACTGAATGCAGGTGCTACTCTGAATCATCTGGAAAGACTATCTGGAGATTGACACGTGCGCGCACGCACGCACGCACACACACGCACACACACACACACAAAATAACAGCCTCATAAGAAAGAAACAGCCCGAGCCAGCTAACTCTGAACAACAACATCCAGCCATCCATCCAATAGTCTATGCAATATTTAAGTAAGGACCAAAGCGGTAGACTGAATGACAAACAGTCCAACATTGCCATCCCTAAATACTTTTGATCATAATAAAATATGGTATGAGGGTAAAAGCACCCAGCCAATATTTAGTCAACATTACTCTGCCACTGGAAAAATGTTACAGACACTATAAGGAAGAA